>PVJA010020651.1:0-36590 GCA_004027025.1 Myocastor coypus | reverse complement strand
CCCCCCCCCATAGCCTTCTCAGCCTCTACCATGTACCTTGGCCCCCTGGGGAAGCAGGGGCCTCACTCCTTGGTGTGGGGAGCTCCCCAGCCCCCACCCAGTTTCACTTCCATCTGTTCCACAGTCACAGGCAGATGGAGCCAGAAGGTGCCACCAATGGTTGTGACCTCTTTCTCCCATTATACAGATGTAGAGCTGAGGTCCCAAGTGGGGCAGATGGCATGGGGTGGGGGGCTGGCTTCAGGTTCCTAACTGGGAGGGGTGGAGTTGGCCAAAAGGCAAGACCTGTTGACTTCCGACTGATCATGGGGGCCAGTGGATAATGCACCAGACTCGTTCTGGGACCTCATCACGACTCGGGCCAAGTGACTTCGCTTTTCTGAGCCTTGCTGAGCCAGGGGATCCTAGTTCTGCAGCTAGTGCTTATTATGTGTGTGTGTGGTTTTGTGTTTTGAGACAGGTCTCGCTATATAGTCCAGGCTGACCCTGAACTCACTACCTAGCCCGTGATGGCTTCCAACTTGCCTGGCTTGGCCTCCCAAGAGATTGTAGCTGTGTGCCAGCATACCCTGTATAAACTCTAGGGCTACCGAGTGGGCCAACTGAACTAAAACACTACAAAGCCCCACAGGTGGCCTCCTTAGGCTACTTTGATGGTGGCTGGACCAAGACTTTATCCCCAGGGCTCCACCTATGTGTGGGCCACTTCTGCCTTCTCCCTGAAGGGTGGTTGTCCCCTCTCAGAGCATCTGGTGCCTGCCCAGTGTCCTCTGAGACTCCACTTCAGCCAGGAAGGACAAGCAAGAGGAGCCCAAGCTGGTGCCGGGGCCAGAGTTCAGCGTCAGAGGGTGGGTCCAGAGAAGTAAGAGTGGACGGCAATGCCCAGACAGAGCGCAACCTTTGGCTGTAGCGTGGCCAGGACACTGCAGGGTGGTGGCTCTGTTGTCCTGACAAAGATCTTTCAGATCAGGTGGCGCTCTGGGGAAGGTCCATGGGCCCTAGTAGGAGCTGCCGAGATTAATTACAGAGGAGCAAGTGGTGAAAATAGACCTCCCCTTGGTGCGCCTGGGCTGGGTAAGAGGTGCCACTGCCACATGCCATGTGCCCCACACCCTTCCACCACTGTGGTTCCCTCCTCAGCAAGGATGCTGTGTGCTTGTGCTGAGCCTGGTTGGTAGTGCTGTCCCCCGGAAGATGTCCCTTGTGGTGACACCACACAGAGCAGCATGCGCAAGCGTCACTGGCCCAGACAGGAGTGACCTGTAGCACACGTGCAGCCGCCTCCCAAGTGGGTTCTTCCCTCTGCGCTGTGTGCCCAAGGAGCTGGATGCTGGCCTGCACCCGGCCTCCAAAAGACACCTGTGTGGCCTGTTTTCCATTGTTGTCTTTTTTTCTTTTTTCTTCCAACCCCCGCAACATGTTTTTTTAAAAAAAGAAAAGGAAGACGAAGAACTCAAAGCAGAGCTGAAGCTTCTCATGACTGGCTCCTGGAGAAACCAGTCAGATCTCCCCTTGTTGAGAACATTTTGACAGCATAAAATTGCTGCTGGAATGTGACTTTAACGAAAAGTAAAAAGGAAAAAAAAAAAAAAGGAGAGAAAAAAAATCCTTCCTTCATGCATATGGAGTTTTTTGGAAAAAAAATGGTATTTTAATGCTTTCTATTAAATTGGGACTAAAAGTGGTGTCTTAATTTGCATGCATTAGCATATTTGCATATAGATCACTGAAATGGTGGAAGAGAGAAGAGCCTTTAAATGAAAATTCTTTTAAAGGCACAGGCCTGCCTACCTCTCTATCTCCCTGGGGGATTTCAGCTTGATCTTTTCCTCTCACCTCAACCCCCACCTTTGTGTTTTCAAGCTGTGAACGGACGAGAGGGCCAGGATTCTACCTCTCCAGAGCTGGTTTAGGCTAGAGTCAGGTTGGAAGTCCCGGACCCTTGGTGGCCGGGGGCAATCTCCTGGAGCAGGTAGGGTCCCAAGTAGGGCTCTGGCTGTGACTTGGAGGAGGGGCCTGTGTCTGTGACTAGTAGGCTGGTGGCTGGGCTCAGAGTCCTGCAATCGTAGTTGTTCTTCCCCTCCGTGGCTGCTCCCCTCTTGCCCACCCAGGACATGTTGGTTCCCTGCAAGCCTGCCATGGACGCCTGTGCTGCCAGTCACAGGCCTGAGCCTATGTCCACCTGGCAGCAAAGAAAGGGTGGTGGTGCTCTGCCTGGGCTCCTCCCTGTCCCAGCATTTTGGGACTGAGGCCTTTGCAGCTTCCTTGTCTTCCTGACCTGGAAGGCCCAAGCTCCCACACTCCCTTTATCATTTGAGTCTTGGGTTCAAATGCCACCTCCTTGAGGTACCGTCTCACTCCCAGTCACTATCACCTGCTTTGTTTTATTGGCTTCATAAAAGTTTTTAGCTGTTCACTTGTTTATTGGCCCCTCGCTGCCTCTCTTGACAAGGGCAAACTCCACAAAAGCAGGACTGGCGTCGGTCCTGTTCACAGCGGGATTTCCAGTGTTTCAGAAGTGGCTGGGTCCATTGTGAGTGTTGAGTGATGATGCTGAGTGAGTGAAAGGGGACTGGGACCCTTCCCAAGGCTGAGCTGGTGTCCCCAGTGTCATTCCCTGACTGTTCACCGTGCCCATAGTGCCATGCCCCAGATTGCTTTCGATGTCCTCAGCTTGGCCCAAAGAGGAAGGTGCACAACTGGCCGGGGCGGGCTGATTTGAGGCTCTGGAGGAGTGTCTCAGTCTGTTCGGTTCCTTTGGGTGGCAGCCTGGAGTGAGGAGGGCCTGGCCTTGATGACCAGGAGGGCAGGGTGGCCCGTGTGACACATCTAGCTCAGGGGACTCATCGGAGCTGATAAAGCGAGGATTGCCTTGTGGCAGGTGCAAGGCCCCCACCTTGATAGCCACAAAACTCTCCCTTGGGCAGTGTTCTTCCAGAAATGAGAATTAGCCAGACTTCTAGGTGTGCAGTCAAGAACAGCAGCTTCCTATACCCTGGTGGTGCTGCTGGCTGGCCCACGTCTAGCTGGCGGAATCCTAGGACATCCCACTACCTTCGGGCCAGGGGCAACCAGGGAAGGGAGGCTGGTCCTTCGCTTCCCTCCTCCAGGGGGCAGGGCTTTCTGAAAGGCCCCTCCAGAATTACAGCAACCTCGGCTCCGTGCCCAGCCTGTGGGGGAGGGCCCCGAAGGGTGAGGGGGACACCTAGGGTTGGAGTGGGGCTGTGCCTCCACCGCTAATGAAAATCGGAAACCAATTGAGCAGGACAAGGTGCCCAGCCAGCAGGTTGTGGGAACGAGGAGCCTAATGGATGTGGCTGGTGGGGAGAGCGGATGCCTCATCGATCGTCCAGTGGCTATATTTATCCACCTTGGGTCTGTGGCCCCAGCAGCTGGATGGTGCAGGGATAAATAAATGGCCACTGAAATATTCATGAGGTGCACATGCACATCCGTGGCTGGGGGGGGGGGCTGCCAAGGGCCCTTTCTTCCTTCCTTCACCCTGTTCCTCTGCAGAAGCCTTTCAGGAAATTCCTCCCACCTGGGCCAGGTGAGGCATGGCACAGCCCCCCTGGGCACTCAGCCCAGCTCACAGCCCTGGAAACACCTGCAGGTTTGGGCGCCTCCTCAGGCCCCGTGACTTGATGCCACTGGTCCCTGCCTTGCCTTTGTCCCGGTGCTCCATGGACCCCTGTTCCTGTCCTTTAGCAGTGGGTCAGACACGTGGGACCATGGCTATTTGCTTGACCCTGTGTCCCCTCCTAGGCTGTGTGCTCCTCAGTGACAGGCTGGTGGTTCATGTGTCCTGCTCTTCCCATGTGGCCCGGCATGGTGCCTGGCACATCGCCAGGAGAGGGACACTGTGTGTACTGAGTGAGACTCAGAGTCTCAGCTCTGCCTCGTCTTCACTGGGCTGTTTCCCTCTGCGAGATGTGGGATTCAGAGCAGCGTCTGGGGTCTGTTTCTCTTTCTGAATGAGACTCCCTGGCAGAGCCAGCTAAAGACATGACTCTGGGCCCCTGCAGATGGCTGAATCAGAATCTCCAGAGGAAGCCACGGAGGGCTCCGTGGGCTTAATGAGCCTCTCGGTGATCCACTGCTCACTGAGGTCCACAAGTCCCGGGGTGATGGCCTCCTGATGCCATGGTCTGGGGCTCCCGTGCTCTCCATCCCTGGGAAATGAAGTTGGGAGAGTGAGGGAGAGAATGATCCAGAGCGGCTGGCAGCCAGGCTTCTCTAGTTCATGGAGAAGCTGCCTGCCTCGGGGTTGCCAGAGAACAGCTGACTTTGGCCCAACCAGGAGTGCTCCAGGGCAGGGCCTGGAAATGCCTCCTTGCTCCCCTTCAACAACAGGTGGGTGGGCCCAGGGCGTGGACATCCGGGGTGTCATCCGTGACCTGTGTGGCCTGTGGCCAGCAGAGAGCCCAGGAGGGCGTGGACACGGTGCCCCTTGTGGTCTCCTTCACCTTTGCATCTTTCCTCCATTGGGAGAAGGTAGGAGGCCTCGCTGCTGGCCCCTGAGGCGGGGCAGCGGACTTGGCGAGGCCAGAGCCGGCTGTGCCTGCAGCCGCTCATCCTATGCGCTGCTGCGTCTGGATACCCTAGGCCCCTACAGCTCACGCTGCCCTCTTGGTACAGCTCGAGGCCCTGTGCTGCTGGCCTTTTGGATAGCACCAGGGCTCATCCCCAGATGGGCAGATGTCCACGTTTCAGAAACCACTTGACCCCATTTAACTGAGGGGGCTGAGGTTAAGCCAGCCATCTGTGGCAGTCTCGGAGGGCTTAGGGCACAGAAACCCAGGGGAATCACTGGGGACAGGTGAAGGCAGGACTTCTGTCCCTGGCACTAAGCAAAGCGGCGCCAGGCATACCTCCTCCTTGCCGGCCACATCCCTCCCCAGCCAAAGTTTGATCCAAACAGAAGGAAACTTTAGGGACAGCCCTGGCACAGCGTGGAGCCTGAGGAGCCTGCAAGTGGCAGCGAGAGCACAGGGAGGCAGCCTGGCAGCTCTGGCGCCTGACTCCGAGGTCCCCTGTCCCCTCCCAGAACTCCCGGTCCGCGCCCGAGTTTGCAGGCGCCTCTCTCGTCAGCTCAGAATGCAGCTTGGGGCCCGTGGCGGTTCAACCTTTCCCTCTCCCAGAGCCCCGGTCTAATCAACCCCTATAATTTATGCAGAAAATATGATTTATATTTAATTTCACCACACTTGCATTGTTAATTTGAGATGTAATTAACCCGTCGCCATGACAACTAATTTTGTGATGCCGTAAATTACCGCCGTCTTTTCATCAAAATTCAGTTACTTTGGCTCCTGTGTGCAATGTACTGATGCAATTAGGTTGCTAAGGGCAACTCAAAAGTGTTCAATTTCTTTTGTGCAACTGCAATGGGGTAGAAGCTCCCTCGCGTACTCCCAGGGTCCTGTTAGCATGGGGCGGGGAGCCGGGGGTATGCGGCCCGCCCTAGAGGAATGCCATTGGAGAGCCAGCCTGGGTGGGCTCCCACTGCCCCTACTTCTCGGCCTCCCACCCCCTTCTCTCGGGTAATTGTTTTTAAACAGTGTCCCCTGGACACTTACTCCCCTCACAGGACCTCAGGGCAGCGAAAGGACTTCCTCGCCTCCTCTGCCCTGCCCCTTCCGGCCCAGGCTTCGCCTAGATAGGAAGGGAACTACCTTGCCTTCTCTCTTGGTGTTGAACTTGTTTATATAGATCTTCCCTTCACCCTCTCTCTCTCTTTCTCTCTCTCTCTCCCTCTTTTTTTCTTTATTTAAAACAAAAACCCTCTGTGTTGCTTTTGTCACGTTAATTCCCATTTTGCCAACACCAGGGGCCCAGGCAGACGAGTTACCAAGGAACACAAAATTTTAATTAGTGTATTTTAATCATTCAGGCTTTCCGAGCTAATCCACATGCCCTAGAGAATTCCCGAGATGCAGCTCTGCCCTGCTTTACCATTTATTGTTGAGTCTATTATAATTACTGTTAGCAGGTGGGGACTGGGAGATGTTTATTATGAGTTTTTCATCTTTAGTATAATTACCGAAAAAAACAAAATAAAAAGATGTCGTTGTATTTTGTTTCCTAGAATTTTTTTTTTTTCCAGGGGAGGGTATGGCTGTGGGATTTTTTTTTTTTCTTTTCTTTTCTTTTTTTCCCTCCTCTTCCCAGGCAGGTGAGCTGGAGTCTCCACATTAGAAGACACACACTCTTGAAGATCAGTGCTGAGCACAGCACAGGCCCAGTAGGTGGGCAGCTGTCTGCCCCATCAGGCCAGGGGTTGTCCCTGCTGCCCCACGAAGGGCCGTCTACGTTGACTCTGGGCCGAAGCCACCAGGCCCACAATTCCCAGTGCCCCTTGATCTCTTGCTGGTCTGCATCAGTCTGGCAGTTGGCTGGGGCAGACCTGTTAGAGGTGAGAGTAATGCCTGTGTGGTTACAAATACAAGAGCTAGCAACAGCTAGCGTTTATTTACTGAGTATTTAGTATGTGCCAAGCCCTGTGCTGAGCTCCTCACCTGAATAATTTCAGGTCACTCCCCTATCCCCACCGCCATCCTCCCAGGCGGGTACCAACATCATCGGCTCTGATTTCACAGAGGAGGGGCCAGTGTTCCAGATCGTAGAGCTAAGACAGTGCAGCGCAAGAGTCAAGCTCAGGGCCTATGCCCCTGCCAGCAATGCCACATAGGCTCTTCTGAGCAGTTCTTCCAGCTCTCACCAGAAATGCCACTTCCACTCAAAAGCCTTCCTAGATTACTTGGAGACTGAGTCAAGATTACTTTGAGACTCTGTCCCTGCAGCTGTTGCCTGGTGACTTTTCTATTGGCCTCTTGGAGCACGGGCCAGGGGAGGGCTTTCTGCCATTGTTCTTGATGACCCTAGCATTGGATGTGGTCCCTTGTAAAAAAGCAGCTCTCTCCATGGGCCTGTGGGCCTAGGGAGGGTGCCGCAGCCTGACCTTCCTTCGGCAGTGTCAGTGCCGCTGGACACGGATATCCCTCAGAAATGCTGCAGTCCCCAGAAGGCACCGGGCCTGTGGGTTCCTGAGCTTCCAATTCCTGCAGGAAACCTGGGGCCCCAGGTCAAGTTTAGGCCCTGTCCTGGGAGCTCTGGGTGCAATATGAAAACTGGTAGCTTTGGCCCCTATTGCTGGTGTCCCTGGGAAACCTCTCCCACCCTCTTGCTTCTTTTTCTCCTCCTCAAGATCAGTTTTCACATGTTTTCCCCTCTGTGATAATTTTGAGGTTTTCCTAGAAAATTCCACATCTCTGCACTACAGCCAGGCTAAAAAGGCTGAGGGCCTTTGGTTTTCCCAGGCAGCAGGAGCAAAATGTGCTCCAGCCACCTCTGCTCCTTTCCAGCCCAGCTCCCTGAGGGACGTGGGGGAAGATAATTAGCATGTCCCTGGGAAGGGGCCCGGGGCATGCTGTGAATTGCACACTGGTGGCAGGACTCCCTGTTCAGCTCAGTTCTTGGGTGCCTTCTCTGCTAACTCCTCTTTACGTTGTGATGGAGGGTACTGGGACTCCCCTGAGCTGCTACCACCTCCCATGGAGCGGCCACACCTGCTCAAGCTAGGGGTAATGTGGCCATTTCCCAGGTACTCTTTTAATGCTTGCTACAAGTATCCAGTGTTTGGCCCTACCCAAGCCTTTGCACTCCCTGGGGTCACCATTCTAACCCAGGTTGTAGAGCTTCAATGTCCCCTATTCAAACACCCCAAATTCAGAATACTCCGAAACCAAAACCCTTCTGAGCAAAGACTGTCACACCGTGCGTGACCCTCTGTGACTGGACACAGTGTAGACACACTGAAAACATTGCATGACATTACCTTCTGGCTGAGTGTATGTGTGTGAAACATACATGAATTTCACATGTAGATGTGACTTCCGTACCCAGGAGTCTACATAAATAGAATTATAATATGCAAGTGTTGTGAGCACACACGAATATTTTTTTAAAAATAAGAATTACTTCTGGTCCCAAACATTTGGGATAAGAAATATTCAACCTTCATCTTTCACGCAAGATACAATGTGCAGTTTTCCTCAAATACCTTGGCAGTGGTAGCTAAAATAGGCCCTCCCCAGATGCAAAGATAACTGTGGGTCCAGAGAATTGTCCCTCTGTACCTTCCTCCAGAGTCCCACCACACTGATTTTTCTGTTCCAATGGCCCAAAGACAGTAGTGCTCAAACTTCTCATCTTCGCACCCTTTTCTATTCCTAAAAGTACAGAGGACTCCAAAGCATTGGATTATGTGGATCTTATTTGTTAATATTTACCATAGTAGAAATTAAAACTGATGCTTTTAGAAACATTTATTAATTCATTTTAAAGTCACAGCAGTAAATCCGTTGCATTAACATAAAGAACATATTATTTTGTGAGAATAGCTGTTTCTCCGAAGTTTTAATGAGAAGTGTCTGTGTGTGTGTGTGTGTGTGTGTGTGTGTGTGTGTACAATGCTGGGAACTCATCCAGGACCTCGTACAGAGTAGGCGAGGGTTTCCACCGCTGAGCTGGGGTGCGTTTCCAGCCCTAGGTCTGGATTCTCCATGAGCTTCTACAGCCTGTATCCTTTCTAATACGTTGTTTCAGTGGAAGGCACTGGAGAAAATCCGGCTTCACACACTTGTGCAGCTCGAAAAGGGAGGAATATCTCCACAGCCCTTGCAGATAACTGGGTATTTGTGGGGATTATTGTTGTCTGACACTACACCAAAATTCCGTGAGGGGTGTTCTCTGGGGATGTTCCCTGCAGTGTGAACTTTGTGCAGTCTGTTACTGTAAACTGGTCTCTTTCGCACTTAGACTGACTCATTCCCTGATCTAAGAGTTTGTATGTAACCTTCGATGTGGGACACCCGAGAAAAACTGGCTCACTCGGAAATTCAGAGCTTCCAAATGTTGACATAGTTCTTATCTTGGTATTTTTTTTAAATCGGCGTCATTAGGATCATCACTGACACCATCGGGAAAGCTGTTAAGTATCTTGGGATGTTGTCAGGGTCACCGTGGCAGCCACAAGTCTTCCAAAAGTCTCATTTTTCACGTGGAAGCTCAGATTTTATTGTTGCTGATGGGTGTGTTCAGTCTTTTCCCCCTGAAGTGATAGGCTCACTTTGGTCATCGGTGAGAAAATAGCAGCTAAATCAGAAGAACCCTAGTGTCCGCCAGTGGCTCAGCTCTTGGAGATGAAGTTGGTGTCCTGTGAAGCAGGTAGAAGTCTTGCTCTGCCCCCAGCTCTGCCACACGTGTTCCTCTATCCTCAGCCAAACCCTAGGCTCCAGATCCAAGCAGGAGCCTCCCAGGGCTACCTCTTTTGCCATCCCTTTGGGATCTCAGAAACATGCATACCCAAGGGTCAAGATTTCCTAAAATTGGACAGTGTCTCTGGGCCCCATCGAGGGCATTCTTAAGCGAATTAGAGTGGGATTGTTTTCTGAGCTGTGAGTGCGTGGGGTTGGAGAATGCCACGCTACCTGTGCCACCGCTGTGATTTGTACTGGGGCGTGGCATCAGTGCAGTGTCACACACTGAAAAAAGGCATGCTGCCATTTAGGGTGATCGTGGAAGTAGCTTGGGCATGATGGAGCCCCTGAAAGGCCTTGGGAACCCTCAGAGACCTTAGACTGCTCTTCAATAATAGCTGTCCTCGGCCACTCTGGTCTCTCCCTACTTAGGGGTCCAGACTGCAAGCTCAGCCCCTCCCAAGGGCCAGGCTTCTGCCTGGGCACTGCCTGCCCTAGCTGTAGTGGGAGAGAGAGAGCAGCGGATGGTGGGTCCTTGTGGGGCAGCTAGGAGAGGACAGGACAAGAGCCTTCTGGGCTTAGCCACATGGCCGTAAACATCTCCACAGTCACGGCAAACCCTGGAGCTGACCTGGCCCACAGTGTGGGGAGCCTCCTCTTCTTCCCAAAGCCATTCTGCAGCCCACTTGTTCCCATTAGGGCCTGGGCTCTTACTGCCCCCACCCCTCAGTGGCCCCATTTCCCATCGGCCACCTGCCCTCTCGCTGAGGGCCACTGAGCCCAAGGCAGGCTGCCCCCTCCCCCTTCCCTTCCCCCAGCTGCCTCCCCCAGCATGGCAGCCTGTCCAAGACACTGGGTTTTGTCCCCTCGATCCGGGCACCCTGAGAGTGAGAGAAAATAGCTGTCCAGCAAGTGGGGGGCAGGCCTCTTGTTTTCACCTCTCAGTGGCTGGTTTTCCCAACTTTCCCATCCCAGCTCCTGCAGAACAAAGGGTCTTCGGCCCCCATGTGCTGGGCCTAGCCCAGCAAGGGGACTCACCACCAACTCTTTATTGAGTCTTCAAGCGCCAGCCAGGCACTCCATTAAAAAGCCATTCCCCTTTGTGCTGCTTGGCCCCCAGCTGTCCCCCCTCTCATGTGACGGTCGGTCACAGTTGTAAAACAACAACACACAGAGTTGGCAACTAACGAGGCTTTTTTTCAAGCCAGGGTCTCCATGGCAACCCCCGTCAATCACCCCTCAGGAGCGCTTTAACCTGACCAAGAGGGGGAAATAAAAAATAAAATAATAACAATAATAATAATAATAAAAAGAAGCCAGGAAAGAAAGAGATGGAAAGAGAGTGAGAGGCCAGTAGACAACTGGGGAGAGAAATGATTCCAAAAGTTTCTGGAGGAGTTTGCTCCCTCCAACGGAACACACATGAAAATTTAATCAGTTGGGCAGGATCATCTTGGCGAGTGGAGGGGAGGGACATTCGCTTTCATTTTCATTTGTAGTTTGTACACTGCAACTGATTTTATGAAGACTTCTAGCATATTTTCCCCCTCTGGTTCATAAAATGATGGAACATGGCTCTCTCTGGGCAAAGGAGGGAGGGCTGTCCCCTGGGCCATCATAGGAGAGATGGTACCATGGGCCCAACCCCAAGGTGCCCAAGTCGATGGCCTCCAGCCAGCAGGGAGAGCTGTGTGGTGCTTGGCTTAAGTTCAGCAGGGCGCCCAAGTCCTTTCATGTGTGGCCGGGTGCCAATGGGGATAGCCCACAGTATGTGGTGGGCACAGTGCCATGGGGACACTTGAGGGCCCCTAACCTCAGTGCCATGTCATGTTGAGGGGGAGCTCGGGGTAGTAGGCGATAGTAGGACTCTTCATTCTTCATATGCTGCCATGCCAGCAGATGCCCAGTTCCTGGGCACGTGGCATCATGCCCAGGATGAGTTCAACCTTCCTCTGTTGGCATGGTGCCAGGGCATGGCAAGCCTGAGTTCTCCCCCCAGCTCGCCCCCTGACACTCATACACACTGTCTGGCGGCTGGCCAGGGGCTCCACAGGTTCCCAGGTCTGCACGGCCCGGGCACGGGCCGTGGGCAGCCCTGGCAGCTGCTGCCTGGCCCTTTTGATGCCTCTGGTCAGGAAGGAGATGAGGGCTGGCTTCTGTGCCCAGCCTTCCATGCCCAACATTCAGAAATTCAGCATGCAGGCACTTTTAATTCCTGGAAGTGGTGAGAAGACAGGGTTTTTGTCATGGCTCCTGGCTCCCTGGGGAAAGGTTTTTTCACAAGTGGAATCTGGAGACCTGGCCTGTAGCCTGAGTAGAGCAAGGAAGAGGGTACGTGGTGGGGGGCAGAACCTTAAGACCTTCTAAGACCTTTCAGAGGCACCGTTAGACACTGCAGGATCTCCAAGGGCCTAGGGATAAAGGGATACAGCTGCTTGTGTCTGAGAGTCTGGGGGCAGCTGGCTATTTTCCTAGATTTCCAAGGCCTTGCACAGAGCCAGCACCCAGAATTGTAAACGCAGACGGCTGTGCGTAAATGGGCGGGGAGGCAGTGGCCAGGTCAGAGCACCCGCCTTTCAGCGCTGCCTCCTGTATGCAGTGGCTGGGGGGGGACTCGGCTCTGCAGTCCCTGCGTGCCTGGTCCTCCCACGTCCCTGAGCCCGGATTGCAAACCCCTGTGGGACATGCCCTGCCTCTGCATAGTGACCCGCCCCCTCCGCTGAGCTTGCTCTCCCCAGGCCGAGACATGGCCTCGCAGGACTTCCCTCTCTGCCTCCTCTCCATCCATGGTCCTCACTCACATACTCCCTTTGCTTCCAGAGTGCTTATTTCTATTTATTTATTTATTTATTTATTTATTTTCAGGACCGGGGTTTGAACTCACGACTTTACATTTGCCAGCAGGCAGGCACTTATGCTACAGAGCTATCTCCCTGGCCCCTCCAGAGTGTTTGAAAGCAGATGAAGTAGCAAGCTGCCATCCCCCCTCCTGAGGCTCTCCTCTGCCCCAGCTTTAGCAGTGGGGAAGCTGGCCAGGAGCCCCATGTAAAGCCACTTCCACATCCCAGTGGGCTACAGGAGCTGACTCACTCCCTGGCCCTCTCCGCCAATGCAAGGCGCTGACCAGGAAGGGGTCCTGGGTTTCTGTGTGGCCCATGCAACCCCGCCGTGGCCTCCAGTGGGAGCTCTGTGTGATGCTGGAGGAGGACCTGTCAGGGACCCAAGTGGTGCTGGTGGGGCGTTGTCTTTGTATCTCCTCTCCTGGGTACCCTGGGAAGCTCCTGCAGGAAAGGAATGCTAGCAATCTATTGGTGTAGTAAACTGGCACCGCACCCAGGCACGGCCGCTGTGCCATGCCAGAGCCTAGTAAAGACGTTGGCGAGGGCTGCCTTCCCTATGCCTGGAGTTTCCTCTGGCCCCGGGTAGCATGCAGCCTCTAGCTCAGTCAGAGACAGCTCAAGGACAAAGTGGCCTCCTGGGTCGGTCCTGGCCTGCCTGCCTGGTGGGCCACGCCTCTGCCAGTTGCAGCGACAGGGACCGTGATGGCAGTGAGGATCCTGTAGCATTTCATGAAAGGAGAAATAGAGTAGAGTGAGAAATGCAGCGTCCAGAGCCCAGCCAACCTGGGTCAGAAACCCCAAAGCTGGGAGACCTGACTTGTGAATACTGCATCTTTCTTGTAGGGTCCAAATAGCCATTGCAGAACATAGGGTCTGAGAATGGCTTCCCCCGGTGATGTGTCAGCCTGTGTTAAACTTGAGCCATGGGTCGGTCAAGGAATCCTCGGGGAGGTAGCAGTGCCTGCCCCTTGGGTGATTTGGGACCTCACCACGCTACCCTGTGCGGGCATTTAACACAGGACCCACTGCAGTGAACGCTTGGTGAGTGCTAGCCTTCATTATTATCGCCATCACTGTTACTCCTTCCCAGGGCGCGGGAGGGAAAGCCTCACCCTGCCTTGGCTTACTAGGACCTTGAACCTTGAGCAGACTGCCCCTGCTGAGCATGGCTGGTCCTTCCCCAGAGTTGACCTCCAACGCCTGCTGTCTTAAGGCCCCCTGCCCTCCCCTCTTCGCATCCCCCTCTCGCTCGCCTTCACTCACCTGTCCCGGATTCCCCAGGCATCATCCTCTGTGGGGTTTCCTAGCAGAAAGGGCTTCCCAGCCTGGCTTCTGCCTCCTCCCCCAGGCTGGCCTCCCCCAGGCCTGGAGTCTGACTGTGTATTGTAACATAGTAGCTGAATGAACTCCAGTTTCAAAGGTTAATATCAAAATCTGGAGTGGATTACCTAAAAATTACTTACAACACCATTAAAATTCTGAACTCTTTTTGTTGTGGCTGTAAATTAATTTAAAATGTCAGGTTTTTTGAGAAATCCAATAAGAAATTGAGCCAACAGAGCAATCTGCAAACTGTCTGGCAAAGAGGAAAGTGTGTCTCTTCAATCGACAAGGAAAAATATGGAGCTTAACTGGAACCATATGGCTCAGTACTTGAGAGAAGTCTGCAGGAGAGGGCGGGTGGGAGGGGGAGGGGAGGCGGGCACTCAGCTGACAGCCACACGCACGCAGCGGGCTGGCCGCCACACTGGCATTGGCACCGCGGAGGGGCCTGGCGGATGCCTGGCACGCGGCCTACTTGGCTGCCCCAGTGTCCACAGTCACCAGGCAGCTCTGGACTGAGACTTGGTCAGTCCATGGCCTTATGCCTTCCTCTCTGCATGCACCCAGGGCATGCTGACCAGCCTGGGACTTTTTACCCCTGCCCCTCGTGGAGCCCAGGACCCCCTCACTGGGGTAGAGAGGGGAGCAACACGGGCCTGGAGCTTCCTTGCCTGGGACAGCCCCCTGCATGGGTATCTGTGAGGACCACAGAGGACCTTGCTGTGCTGCTCTATCCTCCCTCCCAGCCAACATGTGGTCCCCATTACTCCTGAATTCCCCCAGATTTACAACACATTAAGTAATTTGTAGGTTATTTCAACTTCAATCTGCTAAAGTTGAGAAAATCCAAATTAAATTCAAACCACAAGGAAACTTCAAAGAAAAGAGGAAGTAGAAAAAAATGAGTGCCTTCTCTCTTTCAGGGTCCCCTTGTGTGTCCCCCTAGCCCAGGTCCCCCAGTGCCTGTCTCCCGCAGGACCTCCACCCCAGCCCAGCCTGGTACCCTATCCTCTGCCTCTGTCATCTTCTTTGTGAGCATGCACAAGTCAGATCCAACTTTAGGATTCCTGCTGGTGGCCCCTGGCTTGGTGGAGGAGACACACCTCTCTAGCTTCTGGCGTTCTCTCTGTTCCCCTTTCCTAAGCTCTACCCATGTTGGGTCATTCTTGGGCTCCAAACCTATCTGTTGACTCTCTGGACCCATTCTGGGGCAGTCCACGCAGCACCGCTCTAGTTCCTGGCCTCCCCGGGGTAGCTGGCAGCTGGTAGGTGCCACCTGGCCCCTCAGTTTAACAGTTCAGTTTACCTTATTTTTGCTTTCGACCCTTTAAAAACAGCCTTGTAAATAAGCAAACACTTGGTGCCAAGCACCTTCGGCACTTGGCCAGGCTGGTAAATATTTTAGTAGTGACTTGGTAACAGTTGGGTTCGCTCTGATTTCCTCAGAAAGGTTCTCGTGCTGGGGAGGGACTGAGGCTTGGGGAAATGATTCGTGGGCTATGAATAGCCCTGCTCTGACCACGTGGCCTTTGCTGTGACCCTGGGGATTGTATGCTGGAGTATTTTTAAAGCTGGAGTGGCACTAGCTTTATGTCCCTTTCAGCAAAGATGGAGAGGCCTCTTCCACACCTTCCCCCGAAGTGTGCCATGGCGAAAGAACTCTTAGGTCTGGGATTTGGAGAACCATACATGTCCCCACCAAGGACCTGAAGGAAACTGAGAGACTTGGGCGGATGTTAGTAGTTGGGTGTTTGGGATCACCTTCCTGCTGTGGTTGGCCATGGGAAGAAACCCAAGGGGCAGAGAAGAAGGGTTCTAGAGTTGGGGTACATGAAGCCCGGGCAGTACCAAATGGGAGCAGAGCTGGGGGAGTGCAACGAGTGGATGAGTTTTCTCGGGATCCAGGGGACCCTTACCATGGGGTCATGGGAGACAGGCAGGAAGAGTGATGGAGGGAGGGTGCTCAGGTGTGGGGTACCAGCGTTCCCTCTAGGCTGTGACAGGGGCACCTGCAAAGTGTGGGGCCTCTCTGCCCAGTGCCAGGAAGCTGGTCCAGCCAGACCCACTTTGCTGTGTAGTCAGGCAGATGTCGCTCCAGGCAGGGCACCGGGGCAGGGATGGGCAAGATAGTGGGGCGGATGCAGGCGTCAAGCTTTAATAGACTGCTCAGAGCCACAGCCACTCACTCATCTGTTTTATGGCTGTTTTTAATGTACAGACAGGTTAGTTTTAAAGGGGCTCTAAATCAGGGTATAGTGAGACCATAGCGTTGTGCCCCATATCCAAGGACCCCTGTGGGGTGAGCGCGGGCCGAATAGGAGTCAGGTCTGTCTTCTTTCACTTGGCCAGTGATGGTGAGAGGGCAGGAGAGAGTGGACACCTCACCGGCTACTACTCTGCAACCCCAGCTACTTGGGAGGCGGAAGCAGGAAAACACCAGTTCAAGTCCAGCCTGGGAGACTTAGTGAGACTGCGTCTCAAAAAAAAAAAATCAAGAAAAGGACTGAGAATGTGATTCAGTGGTAGAGCATTGCCTCACGTGTACGAGGCTCTAGGTTTGGTGTCCCGCACTTAAAGGCAAAAGGCTGGACATAGTGGTGTACGCTTGTAATCCCAACACTCAGGAGGCTGAGGCAGGAGGACTGCTATGAGTTCAAAGCCAGTGTGGGCTACCTAGTGAGTTCAAGGCCAGCCTGGGCTACGTAGTGAGACCCTGTCTCAAGCAACTGGAAGAATAATTTTAAAACAGAAGAAGCACAAGTTGGGCCTCTCTCCGCTCAGCGTGAGGAGGCAGACCTTTGCCTTCTCCTCAGCCCCCTAGCCACACACTATCCCTGAGGTGGGTGGGTGGGTGGGGCCTTCCCTTTCCAGCTGACCAGCCAGCCTGCTGCCACTCCCAGCCGCCTGCCCTTACCCCTTGGCTCCTGGCGCCATGATGCACCTCCTGTCTGCACCCACGCACAGCCCATTGGTGCTCAGGCGCCGTGGGCGCGAGTCAGGTGAGCGGTAGACAGAGTGGCAGGCCCAGCTCACCTTCTTCCCAGCGGGATGGGTGCCAGCGCCGCGCTCTTCCCGGAAGGCTTCCAAGCACCCCCGCACGGCATCCTGTTGAGCCTGTTCTCAGGGTGCGGGGGCAGACCTTTTTAGGGGGGAGAGTGTCTGCCCCTTGCTGCCCTGGCGCCAGCTCTTCCTGGAGGCCTGTGGTGGAATTGCCAGAGGGAGGCAGCTGGGCTGGGGCAGGCAATGGGGACATCTCAGACACAGGGCACAGCCATCTTCTGCCACCACCGTGGCCCAGCCTGGCAGACTCAGAGCCCTGGGCCAGTCCACCCGGGTGCTCTCCGTGTTCCAGTTGCTTAGTGACCCACAGTTTCTCCCAGGACTTGCTACAAGACACAGAGCCTCTCTCCATGCCCTCAGCTGGAGTCCAGCACCCATGGGAAGGTTCACAGATCCTTGTGGCTACTCGACCTGGCCAGGCTGGGCTCCTTAACCCCTTGCCAGTGTCCGTAGAAACCCATAGGAGTAAGGAGCCAGGGAGATAGCTCAGTAAAATAAGTGCTTGCCTAGCAAGCATAAGGTCGTGAGTTCAATCCCCGGTTCCGCAAAAAAAAAAAAAAAAAGAAACCCATAGGAGTTTTAGGGAGGTGGCAGGAAGAGGCTTTCTGTGAGTCCTCTGTTGTAAGGCATTCTCCAGAGATCCTGGGCCCCAGGAAAGCTTGCTTAAAGAATCTTCCCTTGTACCGAGGCCTTGGGTTAAGAACTAAATGGCACTCGGAACACTAGTCCTTCACTACTAAGGATCTTGAGCACAACGTGTGTTTTCTTTCCTGGTTCTCCTTTGGGATGAGATGTGTCTGCCAACTCTTGTGCCCCTAAGGCACAGGTAGAAAGGGAAGGCCCCTGTTCTTTCTGATGCGTCCCCGTGGTTCTACCAAGCCATTCAAGAAGGGCAGTGGCAGTAGTAGCAACTCCCGACCCACCTGTCTCAGTGCTGATTATATGTGGATAGGGTGAGAGCACAGGTATCTACCAGCCCCAGCAGGCCTGGAAGTATCCAGGAATGTCCGTAGCTCCCTTTGCCTTGTGAATTAGAGGATGCCATGCTGTGACAGCCTCAGGGAGCCAACAGGCACTGAGAGAGAAGGAAGAGAGGAGAGGTAGAAGGTGGTGACAGAGAAGACCCACCGAGGCCCGCTAGGATCCCTTTTCTCTCTGTGACAGGACCCTGCGCTGGCTGCTTCCTCAAGGATCCAATCAGGTGGCAGAAGGTAGCTGACTTCCACGAGACCAGAAGCTTTGCGGAACTGACCCCCTAGAGCCTTCCAGATCCCATAGGGACCACAGCCTCCCTCTGCCTAGCTTTTGGTTAAGCAACCAGGTGGTGAGGAGCAGGCTGGGAAGGGAGGTGACCAGCCCAGCACAGTAGAAGGCCAGGGACAGACGCTGTGGAACCAGAGCCAGGTGGAACCTCCACCTCGTTGAGCCTGGCACAGGGTCTGATCCCAAGGGCACCACGCTGGCAGGTAGCCCGTTGCCCTGTTTCTCCTTGATGCCTGCGTGGAGCGAGTCTTGGTTTCAAGCTCCCTGCGAGCCGGGAATGGAGGAGACCCTATGAAAATGATGATATGTGACAATCAGTCACAGCAATTAGTGTTTTGGTTAACAGGCCTTTTTTGTTTTCTCTCACCCAGACAGAATGTCACAAATAAATCCTCTCCTGCATTTGCATATTAATTGGATCGGAGACGTCAAGCATCTTTCATTAAAGAAAATGATCTGCATATTTGGAGACATAAAATAGTTATTTTGATGGGTTTTTTTCCCTAAGATCAGGGGGTGGGAGAGGTAGGTGATAGGAGCCGTAGAATGGAGGTAGCTGTGAAGGCAAAGCCAGGCAGCCCCTCTGTCTGCAGTTAACCCTCTGTGGTCTGGAGTCCATGGGCCAAGGCTGGGCAGAGAGATAATTAGTACGTAAATAACTCGCGGAGCCAAGGGGGGCCCTGGGCCTAGCTTGGCTGCTATGCAAAAGGGGCCCTCGCCAGCATTTATGGACAAGGAGGCCAGCTGTGGGCCGCTCCGCTTTGCTGCCGATCCTTCCCTTGGGAGCTGGGAGCCCTGCCGCAGGGGGGTGTTTCCTGGGCAGTGAGCAGCAGGCGTGGCCAGGTGCAGCCCACTTTGTGTCTCGGGAGCTCCACCTGTCTCTGACACTGCCGCCACCACTGCTGCTCTATTGTTGTGCCGCTGCCGCTGCCGCCAGGCTCTCCCTGTCCTCCTCTCCAGAGCCCCCTGGGAAGCCCGTTAGGCCAACTCCTGCTCTTCCTCCCGCCGTAGCTGCCCAGCTGTGCCACCTTCTCCCTACTCTCTGACCTTGGACTTCCCCTTGCCCTTCTCATTCTTTGCCATCGTCCTCTCTCCAGATGGAAAGTTTTCTGGGGGCAGCAGAAGCAAAGCCCGGAGTCATTATCACATGCACTCGAAATAACCCAGAAAGCTGCGGGGCCCATATTAGGGCATGAGTCCCCGCGGAAAGCCGAGTGAATGTACAGTTTTTGATAGGCAAATGTGACTGCCCAAGCCATCCGTTTCCCCCTCCTGCCTGTATGCGAGGTCCTTGTAAGCTGCCCTAGCCAGGGTTGCACGCGGGCAGGCACACAGCTCGGGCGGCCTGGTGGAGACGCTCCCAAGCCTTTCCAGGCCCCGTTCAGGGTGCTCTGCCATCCCCAGAGCTATAGCCATGAGCGCTGGTTCTGTGTCCTGGTAGGTGACAGTGCTGAGGACAGTGATGACTGTCACTACTTTCTGCACTTAGGAAATGTGTAGGCAGACACTTTGCCGAGAGCTTGGCACTCCTTGTCTCCCCAAATCCTTACCACACTCTCTGATACCATCACAGACACTTGATCGATAAGGAAACTCGACCTCAGAGAGGCCAGACAGTAGGCCATGGGTGCCCATCAGGGTTCAGAGCTCACGCCAGAGTCGCCCTCTTTGTACCAGGCTGAGGGCCACGTGATGTGGCCCCGGGGACCTGTGAGGTCCAGCTCTCGGTTTGACCTCGGATCGCTGTTAATTGGGTTGAAGCTACCCTGTTTGGCAAGAAGTGGGCTACAATACCTCTCTGCACTGCCAGCCTGATTACTCCACTGAGAAGACAAGATCTACCTTTCCCTTGGGGGTTGAGAGTGACCCTGAGTGGCTTCTGTGGCCCCTTTCACCCCAGAGGTGCCTGTTCCACTCATGTCCTTGGTGTACAGTTTTATGTATGTATGTATGTATGTATGTATGTTGTATGTATGTATTTTGACACAGGGTCTTGCTCTGTAGTGCAGGCTGCCCTTGAACTCACTGTGTAGCCCAGGCTGGCCTGGATCCTCCTGCTTCAACCTTTGGAGTGCAGGCAGGGGCCACCATACCTGGCTGCTTAGTACGCTGAAGTGTTGGGTCCTCCGTTTTCCTGTTCTGCTGAGTCCTCCTCACTAGGTCAGGTTCCTGGCTCAGGCACTACCTGAAGGCTCCCATGGCCCCACTCCCTAGTTGATCCACAAAATTAGCCAGCCTTTGCCCCTGTGCCCCCCAGGTGCCCCCAGGCTCTGGGTAACCCTACATGGCCTATGGAAACCTGCAGTCTGGACCTGCCTCCCCAGTGCCCGGATTCTGAATGCAGGGTATGTGCAGCTTGAGGTTGTCGCCATGCACTTATCTTCAGTCACCTCTTTCCAACAGCTGTGGTGCACGGGCTCAAGGGAAGGTGGGGAATACCATCAGAAAAAACGAGGGCTTTTGATGCAAACTGAGTCAGCGTGAATTCTGGCCTTGCTGTTTTTATGAGCTGTGGAGCTCAGGCAAATCACCACCTTTCTCTGCCTCAGTTTCCTCCAGTATGAGAAAGGGGCAGTAGATCCTCTTGTGAGCGTGACTCACCTGTGCTATGTGCCCCTGTAGATGCCACCTGGGGGCTGTGTACTTGAGCCTGCCATCCGCCTCCTGGGGGTCACAACTTCAGAAGGGTGTTCAGAGCCAGGAGTAGAGGAGACTGTGTCCCCAGGCACCCGGCAGCTTTGCCCAGCTGATTCTTCACCTGCGACCTTCAGTGACACTAGTTATGTGTTCCTGTGGCAGGGCAAGAACAGAAGAGGGGACCCAGCAGCCCCTGGACTTGGGGTTCCAGGAGTAGGGGCCTGAAGTGCCCTCTCAGGGAGCAGGTGGACAGGCAGGGTGGTTTATGGAGTCTGGGGGAGTCCTGCAGCAGCTGTATCTGTTAAATGCCAAGAAGCCAAGTTGGTTTAATATGATTGTAGCTGCTGCTTTGATAAATCAAAATAATTAAAAATAATAAATTTGATTCCTCAACCAACAGGCTGTGTGTGGGCGCGGGGCCTGGGCTGCAGAGCTAGGGCTGAGCAGGTGGGAGGGGGCCCCAGGACATAGGAAGGCCTGTCTTTGTGGGGTCATAAATGGGGAGGTAGGTGGGAGCCGGAGCCAGAGGTCAGCTCTGCAAATGATTCAAGAAGGGGTGTCTCTCGTGGGTAGTAGACCAGGCTGGAGCCCCTACTGGGCCTGCCTCTAGCTCTGTGACCTTGGGCCAGCCTCAGTTTCCTCATCTGTCAAGTGGGGTGCTGGTCTTGGCCGCCTCACAGCACCATGTGAGGAGTTGGGGGCTTCACTAAGCCTGTGGAGAATGGTGAGGCTCAAGGTTACTGCCCTTTTCCACCCCATATTGAGTGGGCTTCCGTGGTCCCTGCCAGGCCACTTTCTTATTGCTTGGGGACACTGTAGCCACGGTGGCCAGGCTAGCCGACTTGACTTGCGGGCCATGGTTTCCCCAGGACTCTTCCTCTGACGGCTGTTGTCCTGACATAGGATCATTACATTTATGAGGACATCCCCTGGTGCAGAACATTTCTATTGATAGCTCCACTCTGGATCCAGAGTTGGGTCAGGAAGCCACATGCCACACCCTGGGACCAAGTCCCTGGTTAGGGTGCTGGCAGCACTGACCTCAGCGGCTGGAAGTTGGAAAGGCTCTGTCCCCTCTCCCCCGCCCCCTTACCCCATCCTCAGGAGCCCTATTTGGTGTCTTAGCAGCTGGAAATCTGAACTGAGTGGAGAAGGAGGGGCTGAAGGGGAGGGAGGGACAGGGTGTCTGTCTCTTTAAATGCACTTTGTGTCAGTGCGATAAGGAATTTGATGGCTTTATCAGAAATACCAAAGCTTTATTTAGCAGGGTGAGGCTCACACCACTCAGCTCCACACAATCTGCTGATAAATAGCAAAAAGAAAAAAAAAAAAAAAAATGAAAGAAAGAAAAAAGAGAAACAGAAAGAATGAAAATAAGAAAAGGAAAAAGCCCAATAACTCACCAACACCCTGGTGCAGCAAGAGAGGAGGCCAGAAAACAGCACAGGAAGGACTGGCAGGGCTGGAGAGGGAGCCGCGGGAACTGGCCACTCTCTGGGAAGTGCTGACAGCACCTTCATCCACTCTCCACTGGAGACCTCCGCAGACTTTTCTGTGACTAGATGAAACTACTAGAGTAATGTTAATTCTCCTAGAGAGGGGACCTGCTCTGCTCAGACACCCTCCGTCGAAGCCTCCCAGGGACTTCAAAGGCCTAGGCACTGCCAGCTGTGCTGGTGTGGCCAGACCAACGCAAGCACCAAGCAAAGAAGATGGGCTGAATGCAGGAGAAACTTTAAGGAGCTGCCCTTCCTTGCAGCTCTGAGAGAGGGGTCCCTGCATCATGCAGCTCCGAGGCTGAGGTCGCTGGAGAGAGAAAGGCGAGGAGGCTGTGTGCGCCCTGGCCCTGCCCACCTGCAGCTTCGCAGGGCCTTCTAACCTACCTGCCAGCCACAGACGCCTAGTGCCTTCTGAAGGGTCAGCAGTGGGCAGTAGCAGGACAGCTGTGGTTGATCTTTGCTTCGTGGGCCTTCTCCTCCCATCTCGTATTTGTTTTCCCGCTGATTTGGCTTTGTGGGCAGTGCCGGCTCAGAGCCTGCAGCCCTGGGCATTGTCCACACCCATCTCCTCCCTTTGCCCATCTGCCCCTGTGAAGCATCTGATGGGAGCAAAGCAGACTTAAGCCGGGTCACCCCAACTCATGCTTCTATGTGTGTTTCCAAAGGTTTAGCCTCTTCCAACAGGTGTGTTGGCATGACCTCCTGCAGGAGTGGAGGCAGGTTTTAGTGCTCTGGGTCCGTAGAACAGCTGGGGACGGGAAGTGGGCTGGATGTTGTGGACAGGCCACACGAAGCATCTTGAGTGTCCAGGGGTACCTATGACCCATCTGGCTAGTGTTCATGCTCCTTTCCCTTCCCGAAGGCTCCTCCGCCCAGCAGAGCCCAGGGCCTGGGTCCTGGCCAAAGGCCCCTCCTATCCCAGGTCCAGCACTGCTTCTGCTCTTTTTTTTTTTTTTTTTAAATTTAATTTTATTTATTTATTTATTTCTTGTTTCAGAACCTTTGTTTGTTTATTCACTCATTTTTATGGCCAGCTCAGCCCGCCCCAAGGGCAGGGCTGGCGCAGCATGTGGTGCCAGGGATTGAACCGCAGTCCCTGAAGCCGCCCAAGCTTTCCCAAGCAGGCGCTTTAGACCACTGAGCCATCCCGCCGGGCCCCAACTGCTTCTGCTCTTGCTGACAGTGGTCACTCTTTGTGACTGGCAAAGAGGTCTCACCCCTCACCCAGATATCTCCAAACACGGCAGAGGGGCCAAAGCTTTCTAGGTCCCTACAAGCTGACCCCTCAAGCAAGATGAGGTTGGAGAAGCACAAAGGATGCTTGACGCTTGAGAACAGCTGAGGGAGCCCAGGGGAAGCAGAGTCTGAGCGTAGCCCTGGACTGAACACCCTCTCCCTGGAATCCAGGAGAAGCTGAGTCCGTGAACTCCCTGCAGGAAGTTAACCAAGGCTGGGCCAGCAGGCTGAGGGCCAGCCAGGTCGGGCTCAGAGGGATTCCTGAGCTTTGGATGGTGAGCAACAGGATTAGCCCAGCTGCTGGGGAGGGGAAGTGTGGGGCGGAGAAACAGGGGAGCCAGGCTGGGAGGCTGGGGGGCACGGGGGGTAGGGGGGGCACTGGCCAGGGCAGGGCAAAGGCTGGAGGAAGCTGCAGAAAGGCTGAGGCCCAGAGACAGACAGGAGGAATAAATGGAAGTGACAGGGTCAGGCCAGACCTTTGTCCTGCAGCCTGATTAGAGAGTCTGCCCTGGATTTCTGAAACTTTGGGATGTTGTCGGACAAACTGAAGCTTAATTCTGTCAGAGCGCTGGGGAGATTAGAATTGACATCCTGGGAGCACATTCCTGGCTGGGCAGAAATCCAGCCCCCGCTGGGAAAAACCTGTGAAAGCATGGCCGGCCCGTGGTGGCGGTGGCCGCAGTGCCAGCAGCACAGAGGCTGCTCCAGCTGGGAGCCTTTGGGAGGCCGGGCCTTGTCACTGGAAATCCTGGGCACCTAGAAAGAAGCAAGCCTCCAAGGAGCCACTTCTGAGGCTGATCTTTGCTCGGCCGTGCCTGCTTAGCCTACAGAAAGCCAGGGTAGCAGATGCAGGCTGCTCTCCGGGGTCCCCAGGCAGGATAACTACCCCCAGACCAAGAAACGGGCTGGAGGAAATAGAAGACCAAACACCACAGGCCCAAACCAGGCCATTTCCCAAAGAAATGCGTACCCCTCCCCGCTTCCCTCCTGAGTCTAATAACACTCAAATATTGGTAAATATTTTGGCTAATGCAGGCTCTCATGGCAGAGAGCAGAGCTGTCTGCAGTTCAGGACCTACAAATTATTTATTAAAGATCTGAGATGCGGTGCAATTATGTGGAAAGAGCCCCAAAAATTAAATAAATAAGTAACAAAATAAATAAATAACAGTCCCACTGGCCTCTCGAAGGCTTGGGGAGCTGCACACATGATTGCCGACTTGATGAAATCCCCCCGGATGTAATGAGCTGATTTTCTGCTGTTAATATTGCATCTGCTGATGAAGGATTCGTTAGGATAATGGAACGAAGCTAAAATATAAATGACTCCCTGTCAAGAAGCAGCTTTTGTTTGTTGATCTCCTGACAGTTCCCGGGCCAAGGCAGGGGTTTCTATGCACACAGGCATCCGGCAGCGGGAGGGTGGGGTGAGGGCTGAGGAGACCCCGGAGAACCTAGGCTCGCTGGTTAGCTAGGTTTTCCCTTCCAAGGGGCACTGCCAACCTTGGGAAGCCCTAGAGCCCTCGGGGTAAGCGAGGAAGCCGTGGGCTCAGTCTCATCTGGAAGGGAGCTCATCGCAGTTAGATGCTGGGTGGCTGCAGAAGTTACGTGGGGCACCAGACAGGGATGCAAGAGCCAGTGGGTGGATGGGAAGACCTCGCCAGGGAAGAAGCCATGTGTATGTGGGAAAGTGGTACACGTGGCACATGGAGCCAAGGCACTCCAGTAGGGTGTCCTGGGGAGACCCAACCGGGAGCTCCTCACTTTTCCATACTGTCTATTCTACTGCCATCTTGCTGAGACTTAGGAATCCCTTGGTGTCAGTTTATGTTGTCATGGGGGACTGGAGCGAAAGAGGACCACTGGAAATGATGGCTTGTGTCTTCTGCCCCTAGCTGGACTGATTGAATGTTTCTTTCTTCTCTTCCCACCTGCTTTTATTGTAAAGTGGTGTTACTTTATTTTACTGTGGTAAAATGCACAGTGTATAAATCAGTCACATTAAGTATATCCAGAGAGTCGGGCAACCGTCACCATTATCCAGTTCCAGAACTTCTTAGTCACTTCATGCAGAAACTTCAGCCATTAACAGTCACTCCTCCACTGTCCCCTTCCCCCATCCCTGAGAGCCGCTCACCTCCTTTCTGCCTCTATGGATTTGCTTGTTCTGGAGATGTCCTATAGACGCAATCATGCAGTCCTGTGGCTGTGTCTGGCCTGTCACTCAGCATGATGTTTTCTGTAGGTCCATGTTTTAGCCCATGTCCTAGTTGAATAATATTCCATGGTGTGGACATACCACATGCTTATCCTTTGCTTAATCGATGGATACTAGGGTTATGTCCACCTTTTGGCTATTGTGTTTCTTAGTGCCTGTTTGCCATATTTGGAGTCCTGGCCTTGGTGTGGAATTGTTGGCTGTTGCCCAGCTCTTAAGGACAGGAGACCCTGCAGGCCGGTAGCAAGAGATTGCTATGCCAGACACCTCACTCCCACAGCAGTGGGCAGCAGAGATGGGATTTAAACTTCACTCTTACCAACTCAGTTCTTGTATCCTCCTCAGGCCTGGCACAGTGTTGGGCACATAGTGTGTGCTTAATAAGAACCCATAACTGCTGTGGAGCAGGCCTGGGAGATGCCAGGGGTCACCCTATGGTAGGCCGGAAGGGGCCTGTCTCTCTGAGCATCTGTCTGGAGTCCTCAGTGGGCAAGGTGTTGCTGAGCCTCTCCCAGTGCACTTTTTGCTGACTCCTTAGCTGATACCAAGAGGCACCTAGAGAAAAGGGGGCCAACTCAAACCAGGCAAGCAACTCTGACCCTTCTTGCTGGCTAGAGTCAATTCCTGCCCAGACAGAGCAGAGGCATGTGTGTGCTGGCCATGCAAGGGCACTGGGAGATGATGGTACTTTCACTCTAGAAGGGGTTCCCAGGAAAGAATGGCGCTGAGGGAGTCAGGGGGTCTCCCATTACCCTCAGAGTCCCCAGCCAGCCAGGTATGGTGATAATCCAGCTGAGGCAGGAGGATCACCATGAATTTGAGGCCAGCCTGGGCTACATAAAAGAATTCAAGGCTAGCCTAAAGAACATAGTGAAGGGCTGGGGAGATAGCTCAGTAGGATAAGCACCTGCCTGGCAAGCACAAGGTCCTGAGTTCAATCCCCAGTACTACAATAAATAAATAAACAAACAAACATAGCAACACCCTGACTGAAAAGAAAATAAAAAGATATCCACCAGCAGACATGGGAACTGCTCAAAGCAGCTTTCAACAAAGTACTCCAGGGGCAGACAGACAGAGCAAGGCTTTACCAGCTACAGGACCAAGAGCCAAGCTGGGTGCCACCCTGCTTTATTTTACGCCTATTATTTAAAACGCTCCTTGAGCCAGGGCCCAAAAGAACAAGCTGGGAAACCCGTTTCCTGCCCCTGAACTACAAGGCCTTCCCTCTTGACCTCCTCGAGATTTTTCAGTATTCTGGCCAAATCTTAGGCAAGATTCCGTTTGGGGAAACCACAGAGCCGATCCAAAGGCCAGTGCTTGCTCTCTTTGCTGGACAGCTGCTGCCAGCTGCCCCTTTCCGCTTAGAGGTCTCTGTCCCTGTGCTGGGACAGGACAGGCTGCAGGCTCTGGCTGCCGCCTCTGTGGACGTTCAGCACCTGCTGGACGGCGCAGAGCCTGCGGCCCCTCATTGTCCTGCTAACCACTGTGTAAAAGTGCCAGGCTTCCTTTGACCTCTCTGTTTTGCCTGGTTATGCTGCGGAGGCCCCACTGACATGCGTCCTGGCCCCACTGCAGTGACGGGGGACTTTTAGGCCCCTGCCTGCAGCCTTTCTTTCCCCAGCCCTGCTCCCTCTAGCACTTGCTGTCTCTTTCTTTTCCACTCTCTCTCTCTCTCTCTTTCTCTCTCTCTGTCTCTCTCTCTCTCTCTCAAACACACACTCTCTTTTTTCAGTCTTTTAACATGGTTTTCCTAAAAAGTTTTTTAATCAATCAAATTTGAGGCAGAAAATAGGTTTTGTCACGCCCAGTCTCGGGGTAGTGTGGCTCTCACTCAGGCTCCTGACAGCTCCTCAATGCAGGAAGGAGGCCAAACAGAATATTTGTCCAGGAAAGTGCCCGTTTCCATGACGCTGCCCCTTGTGGTCTATGCCGCCCCCCTCCTCAAGCTGCCGGGCTGACATGGTCCCAGTCCCTGTGAAAGGGCTGGCCAGGGAGAGGATGGGGCAGTGGGCTGGGGGTGGGGGGCTAGAGACAGCAATGGAGTGTAGCCCGGCAGCCCAACAGCTGTCCCAAGCCGCCATGGCCTGAGAGAGCTGGGGAGCAGGTAGGAGCAGCAGGGCAGGAGCCTGGCTGTGCTGCATAAACAGCGTGCCTCATCCATATGGAGCTGGGCAGCTGTGGGGGACAGGTTCCAAGGCCGAGTCCTGGACAGGCGGTGGCTCCAGCCAGAGGGGACAGTGGATGGATGAGGCTCCTTTGAGTCCTGGTATGCTGGTCCACCCATTGTTCCCTGCCTTCAGGCCCAAAGTCCCCACTCAACTGCTTGAGAGTCCTTAGGGTCTCCCCTCTCTGGCCCACTCTTTCACCCTTTCCTCTCTCTCTTACTCTTCTCTCTCTCTTTTATAATTAATGATTAGTTTTAATTGGTTTGCTTAGGCAGCCTGACAGCAAATTAACAGAAGCCAGCCTAGGGCTGCCCGGCTCTGGTGGGAGTCCACTGTGCTTCCGATCTGGCCAGCGGGCCGAGTCAGCTTCTTGGAGGTCGGGACTGCCCCACACAGGTACAGCAGCTGACAGGAAGGTGGCAGTAAGCACGTCACACCGAGGAGGGCTCACACTGTCAACTTTTCCCATGCTTCTGTTTCTGTTCTCCTTCATCCTCTGTCCACTCAGGATCAACAGAAGGGGGACAGAGCCGTTGCCTTCAGCCCAGGACAGGGCTTGCTCTTGGCACCAACCACCCTTGCCTGCACTATGGCCAATAGAGTTGGCAGCTTGACATCTCTGAGGCCAAGAGCCTGCTCTTTCACACAGATAGGAAAGAGAAGAGGCCACAAGGCTGTTGTCACTGTGACCTCTGCTGTCTTCTATCAGCCACCCCAGCCTGTAAGCTGCAGGCCCAGAGTCTGGTTCTGATTTGCCTAACCCCTCTGCGTAGAGCCTTCAACCTTTCTGTCTTCAGTTGTCTGGTCAAAGTACCCAGGACCAAGAACACTGAGCAAACTGAATGTTGAGATGGATGGATGAGTGGATAGACAGACGAAGGGAGAGAGGTTGGACAGCTAGCCGACAATAGATACCCCGGCATCTCTGGGACCCCTGCCATGACCCCTGAACATACCCTTTTCTTTCTTAGCCTGGAAGGATTTGACTCACCCTCAACCTGCCTGGGGTAGAGCCCACTCTCTGGGCTTTCCCAGCCGCTAAACTTCTCTCCCTGCCTCATAAACTCCTTCCTTTACCACATCAGCTTTCTGATTCTCTACCAGTCCTGGCATGTGCTAACCACTCACCCACGAGAACCAGCACCAGGCAGTAGTGCCCAGCGAAGGGTAGAGATAGGTGAAGATACCCAGGTGGCTGGGAATGTTGGGGCAACCTATAACTCCAGCGTTCTGGGAGATCAAGGCAGCAAGACTGCAACCTGGAGCCCAGGCTGGGCAACTCAGGAACTTAGTGAGAGCTAAGATAAGAAGATATCCAGGCAAGAAAAAGGCCTAAGGATGCCACTCAGCACTAGAGCACTTGCCTACTATGCGCAAGGCCCTGGGTTCAAGAGAGAGAGAACGTTACTACTGACTACTGAATACTTCTTGTGTTCTTACTGGGGACCTGGAATCTATCCAGTGTCCCTGAGTCCACCAAGAGACAGCCTTTCTGCTGCAGTGAGCCAGGCCACCTTCCCAGTGCAAGCAGGTGAGGGAGAGGACTCAAGTGTTGTCCTGGTCCAGCCACAGAGACAGCTCTGCCCCTCCTCCTCCCGCGGCAGCCCAGACCAACTCCTGGAAAGTTTCCTCCCTGATTGTTCTGTGTGATCAGATCTGCAAGTTGCTCTCTAAGCTTCTTGTCACATTTTGACTTAATGAAGTGCAACTGCTGAGGGATTTGGGTTCAACGCTCTGGTCTCCCGCACTCCCTTGTTGTCAGAAAACAGGGGTGGTTAGGGACGGCAACACCGCGCTGCAAGTCGTTATCATTCCGGTCAGTCTGTTTAACACAAAATTAAACAAAGAACTAATTAGTGCCTCATGAATTAATAAATGCACAGTTGCCGGGGAGGATGGGAGGGGAGAAAAAGGTGGTGGAAGGGAGATACTGGAGTTGTGGAGTTGGGGGGCTTTGGGGGTTCAAGAGAGGCTGGCCGGGGTGCCTTCAGGGATCTCAGGCAGGCGAGCTTGGGATGGACGGGATGGTGATGACACCCCAGCCGAGGCCCAGGGCAGACTGGCAGGGACGTGAGCTCTGTTCCCCAAGTTCACCCAGGGCCTCCCAGAAGAGGCCTTGGAGTCTCCGAGCGTGGCCCAGATGCTAGGCTCACAGTCCTGCTACTGTCCCAGCTCACATCTCCCCTCTAGTTGTAGCCCCATTCCTTTGCAGGCCTTTCGGCCCACTTCTTCTGCCTCTGTGTGGCATCCCCCTTTCTCTCTACTGTGCCCCTCATCTCAGCATCCACCCAGCTCTCTGCAGACCCCCTGCTTCACTTTCTGGGTCATACAGAGGCCCACAGTGCAGCTTTCCCCAACCACTAGCTGTCCATCTGGACCTCAGGCCTCCTCATCTATATCCTGCAGGGTGGGCTCTGCCCCAGGGGCCACCCTCTGCCCTGGCAACCCAGCACAGGCGACAAATGCTGGCCAAGAACCGAGCCCTCCTTAAGAGGGCATGTCAAGTGCAATTAGCATTATCTGTCTAAATATGTCCCGGGAACAGGAGAGTGAGCAGTGGGACAGGGTGGCATTCTGGGAGCCCCATACAAGGTCACCTCATCTCCCACAATCCCCCAATCTGATTTGGGGATTACAAGGTCTAAGGAAATTGGAGTTATTCCTCTTGCATCATTGATAAGCCACAAATGAGGGAGAGAGAAGAAGAAAAGGTAACCATTCGGGGTGAATGCTGAGGTCAGGACATGGGGCCTGGCTCCAGGGAGGATGGGTGGGGCCAGGTGGGGCCTAGTGGGCAGGCGGAGCACTCCTCGGGCTTTCCCTCCATGCACCAAGTCTGTCCCGTTTGAACCTGGTTCCCCAAACTCCTGCTGTGACCCGAAAGCTGGTCTGAGTTGCCTCTTGGTTGAAGACAGCACTATGTGTCGAGCTGTTTTCCCTGTCCTCACTCGGCCCCCAGCAGGGGCTACTGGGACTCCTCACAGAGTGGAAGGTGCTGTCACAGGCTGTTCCTGAGTCTCCTCGGTGCCTGGCTTTGGTTCTTGTCACTTCTTGGAGATCTACTTGTTCTAACAGGCCCCTTGGCATCTGCCCCTCCCCCAGCCTGTACTAAGGGGTAAACTCAGGGTTTTCGCAGTGAGCTACATTTCCACCCTCAGCCACACACACACACTAAATGGTTTACTTAGAGATAGGATGTCACAAAGTCACTAAGTTGCCCAAGCTGGGTTGAAACTTTTGATGTACCTGCTTCGGCCTCCCGGAGTGCTAGGATCACAGGCATGTGCCACTGTATGCAGCTAGCATCTGTCATTTTTTATCTCAGACTCCAAGGGGAACAAACTAAGGGAGTGGCTGAGGCAGAAGTCCTTCACTGCTGCTGGGTACCTACTGCATCAGCTGCTGCAGCTCCATGAGCACTTATAGGCCTCGGAAGCAGTATCCCCAAGCCCAGTCGCCCATGTCTGCCTCCACGGAGGAGTGTGTAAAGTATGGTCTGGCTTTCCTCCACTTGGTTAGCCTCCTGAGAGCCACGGTTCCCCAGCGCTCAGCCACTGCTGCTTTCTGAATTTTCACCCTTTGGTTGCTGTATACTCCAGCAAGCCTGTGTCAGAGCCCACTCAGCAGGTGTGAATCACCAACCCCTCTCCCTGGAACATTTGTCCCTCAGCCGACAGGGTGCAAGAAGGCCCTAGGCACACAGGGCAGGAGAGCACATTCTGGGCCGAGTGTGAGGTTTCCTGCCAGGAAAAGCTAACGGCTCCTTTCTTCCTCCCCAGGATGAAGTGACCCCCACCACCACTACGCTGGAGACACCTTGAGGACCTGCCACAAGGTAAGGCCTGGCTCTCTTCTCTGGTCCTGCCACTAGTTCAGTCCTCTGAATTCATGGGAAGGGGAAGACATAGGGTGGGAACCACACTGTCCGCTGGAACCTGAGAGAAAAGATGGAGCCCCCCGGGAGCTTCTGCTGGGCTCTAAGGCTGGAAACGGGCTGCAGAGGTGTGGGCTGCAGATTTGGGGCAAGGAACCGGCTCCAGGCAGCACAGGCTGTGGGACCTGGGGCTGTGGGACCTGGGCTCGGGCTCTCCAGAACCCCACCCAAGGGTTCTCTAGGCAGGGCTGGAAGCCCAGCAGTCCTGTGGCTGTGCTGGCACCGCTGCCACTGCCTCCTCCTCACAAGACTGGCAGGGAGGAGGCCCCAACCTACTGTCCCACCTTTTCCCATCTCCAGGGCTCCCCCAGGAGGCTGGGTACACTGAGGAAGCCCTGGCCTGGCCCTGCCTTCACAGGCTATTGCAGTCCCCGAGTGGCTCAAGGAACCACAAGGCCACCAGGGCCTCGGGCCCCAGGCATTGCCGTGTCAGAGGTGACCGGTGGAACGCCAGTGTTATGTAAATAGCGGGGCCTGCCCGGCGAACGAGCTGGCAGGCTGCAGCCATCCATCATCCCCGCGCGGCGGGCAGGGGACAGACACGGCACCGTGCGCCTGGCTCCAAACCTGTTTGTTTTCCTTTCGTCTCGCGTTTCGGGGCGGCTGTGACCGACTCCGGGTTTTGTCCTGCTGGCCCCTTCCCCCCCAGGAGGACGGGAGAAGGGAGGCGAGTCCCCCAAGCTCCCACCGCGGCATCCCTTTTGGACTTCAAAGGCTCCCCCAGCATTGTCTGCGCCGGCAGGCAGTGGCCCTGAAAACGTGATCAGAGGCGGCCCGGTGTAGGGCAGGCCCGGCCCGCGCCCTGCGCTCTTGCTGGGGCCGGTGGATTCCTCCCTTTGCCGTCAGCACCACCCTGGTTACAGCATCACTCTGGGTCCTCTCTCGCCTTTCTCTCTCGGCGGCCCCTCTCACTCCCTCTGGCCGCTCCTTCCTGCCCTCAGCCTCAGCTTCTCTCTCCTCTCCGGGCTTCGAGAATCTGAAATCACAGGAGCCGCCAAGCCTCTGCCCCTTCTAATCCTCACTCAGAATCTCAGGCCTTGAGCAGGCTTTCCTGGAGTGCTGGGAGCTAGAAATCTGCTTCCCAAGCGAGGCCCTGGCCCTGTACCCAGCGTGGAAGCCTTGCTTCCGCCCTAGACCTCTACCCAGGGAAGTCCAGGCTGGACGCCTTCAACCCCAACAGCAAGATGGAGCAGGCATCATCTGAGTCTTCAAACTCAGCCCCTGGTGCTTTCATTTTCTGGCACAGAGCATAGGATGTCTCCTGGGTAACATTTAGCCCACAGCCTCATTTTAAAAATAAAGTTTTATTAGAAACAGCCATGTCCATTTGTTTTCCTGTTGTCGGTAGCTGCTTTCGCCCTATCACGGAGGAGTTGAACGGCTACAGCAGGGACTGGCTGACAAAGTGCGAAATATTTACTCACTGGCCCTTGACAGGGAAAATTTGTAGGCCCCAGCCTTAGAGGTTCTGGACCCCTCTCCCCTTCACCCTCATAAAATACAGAGAACACGAAATTCACCGTCGTACTCATACCAGAGAGTGTGATATGCTGGTCTGAAGCACACCCCCGTGTCGTGTGCTACCATCCTGTGTCGTCGTCCTCAGTGGGTGACTCTGTTGGCCTGGGGCGCTAGTCTGGGGGCCCAGTGCCGAGGCTATAGGCTGCTTGCCCTCCTGGTCTGCTGGAGAGCCCTAACCCTCCTCTCGTAAGCCCTTATGCTCTGCTCGGTCCCTCCTACCTAGGATGCCAGCCCTTCCATCCCTCCCAACCCGGGTCTATAGAGACGCTGCTGCTAGCATCCAGGGAGGCCTGTGCCTCTCTCCTGTTGCCTGTAGTAATTCTTTAGCCTCAGAGGCAGTTTCTTCTTTTGCAAGGTGAGAAGACATCTTCTTGGGACGAGTGAGTGAGTTGTGACTGAAAGCGGTCAGCCTGGGACTAGACAGAGAGAGTCCCAGAGCCTGCGTCTCCACTGTCACATAGGACAAAGCCGCAACCCACGATAGACCCCTGCCCTAGAATTCCCTGGGCCTGAGCCATTAGAGAAGGCAAGAACCCTAGTGCCAGTGGATCCCTGGAGGAAGACTGTCCTCTGCGCAGTGGACTGGTCATCCTGGACTGTCCCGTGCTGCTGCTGCGACCTAGGAAGTAGCCTGAGCTCTCAGTGCCAGTCTCTTGGGCTGTAAGATGGGAGATTCTGACCATTACGTATTGCTCTGCGCGGAGGGACAGGGATGCTTGAGGCAAATCATGCAGGCTGCGGTGGGCGCTGCAGAGAGCGCTGCAGGCCTCTTGGGGGCTGCACTTCTGGCTGGGAAGGCCCTGGAGGTTGCTCGCTAGGCTCTGCTTCTGTCCAGGGTCAGGGGCTGTTCTGACATAGCCCCATGGCCCTACTCACCTGGGAGCTGGCTCCAAGCTTAAGAGGACAAGCAGGTGGGGAAGGACGAGGAAAAGGAATCTTCACACAGCTGGGGCTCAGGGATGGAAACTGCCCTTCCCGGCTCTCCCAGCCGTGGCTCCAGTGGCTACGCTAGTTTTTCCCAGCTTCTCCTAGCCTCCGCATAGCTCTCCTCCTCTCCAGGCCAAAGCACTGCACCCCACCAGCTTCTCTCTCTACTTCCTTCCCACCACCCAAACCACCCCCACCCCTGTAACGCATGTGTGTGTGTGTGTGTGTGTGTGTGTGTGTGTGTGTCTTTCTCTTTCTTTCTCTCCCTCTCTCTCCTTTTCATCTACTCGGAAGGCTTTACTTTACTTCCTTGTCACCCTAATTGATTGCATTAACCTTTCAGCGTATTGGATTTCCCCGGCATCGTGCAGAGAGCCCTGTGCAATATGCTTATAATCTGAGCCATAATGGACAGTTTGCAGTCAACAAGCCCCTTCTTCCGTCGGCCCCGTTGACATCTCTCTTGCCCAGGCCACCCTGGCTGCTTCCCCAGCCGGCAGGGGTGGGCAGTAGAATGGGCTAGGAGGAAGTTGGCATATGCTTGAACAAGCTGGTGCGTTTCCTTACCTCTCCTCTCCCCTGGCCCTCACTGAAGCCTTAGATCCACTTTCCACGCTCCCTGGCCAGGGGCCTTGCCGGGCCTCTGCTCCCTGTGAGTCCTCTTGGCTTGGTTTTTCGCTCCTGGGACTCTTTGTCTAGGGAGCACTTTGTGGGGCCAGCTTGGATCTTGTGAATGAGAGAGTTTGTTGTCAGAGCAAAATGTCCCTCTGTCACATGCCCAGTAGACTTTGGGGAAGGGTCATGGTGACCACTGCAGGAGATGGTAGGTGGCTGAGAAGCCAGGGTCTTGGTATTCAGTGCTCCCAAGCCCCTGGACCTCTGGGACCTTCTGAAGCTGGGCCACTCGTGGAAAGAGTGTGGGGGCACACGGCAGACCGAAAGATGGATCTGCAGGAGCCCAGGGAAAAGAGGGACAATGCCAAAATGGCTGGCCACGGTGATGAATGCATGGTGTTTTCTCTCAGTGATGACACTGTGGGCATCTGGACACCTAGTTTAGGCTCCATCTCAGGCTGGCATGCTTTGCTTGGTTGATGGGCAGCGTCACAGCCTCTTGATTTCCTACCTGAGGGCTGAGTTTTGAGCAGATGCACCTGTCTTCCTCAGAGGAGAGATGACATAGGCTGGGACAATCCCCTATGGGCAGGCTGGCCTGTCCTGGTAGGCTGGAGCTCCCTCCTATTGGCTCCTGGTTGGGCAGCTACTAGCCCAGCAGCAGGCAGAGAAGCCAGCCCCAGGCCAGCTGCCCATCCTGGAAACTCAGCCTCAGCCCTGAGGCTCAGCCCCAGTTGGTCTAGGCCAGACCCTCAGCCTAGAAGCTCGACTGGCTGCCGAGTCGTCACTCACAAGATGGGATGTCAGGTTGCATACATTAGTGTCAGCCTGGAGGAGCAGGACGGAAGCTCCCATTAGCCCTGGTGGTACTTCCTCTCTCCCGAGCTGTTCTCTCCACCCCCATGCCCCACCCCCGCTCTGCCCACCATCCCCTCCTTCCCAGCACCCCCACCTCCTCCCATCGCTCCATCACTGCGAAGGGCAAGCTTTGGCAAGAGAGGGCTGGACCTCGGTCCTCCCCATCTTCTCCCAAGGATTTTGGGGGTGGGCAGAGGGCACAGCAGGGAGAAGCCAAGCAGCGAATTAAAGTTTGTGATTGTCAGTGTCAGGAGAAGCTAAATAACCCTGTAACTACTATGAAGGTGAATTCACGGTCTGCTGCACATGGAGAGTATGAGTGTCTGCGAGACGGGTGAGCGTGCAGCCCTGGAGCCCGCCTGCCACGGTGGGCAGCCGCCTCTCCAGGGATCCTGCAGGAGGCAGGAGGCAGGAGGAGGAGAGCCACGCACTCTCCCACCCCGCAAGACAGCAGCTGCCCAGGAGCCCCCACCAAGCGCCAGGGCAGCTCAGCTGCTTGACAACCCACCGGGGTAACTGGCAGCGTACACTCTCGGTCTCCTAGGGACAGAATCCTCCCCAAGCACATACTCAGTGCCTGGCCCAGGGCCGGGTCCTGTAGCAGTGCTGCCGTCAGGATGACCGGGGTTCAAGCTGGCACTTGCCAGCCAGGCACTTGTGCCACAGAGCTATCTTCCCAACCCCTCCTCCCGACTTTTTAATAGCTACTTTATTGAAATACAATTCACATACCCTAAAATCCACCTTGTTTTTTTTTAAGTGGTACTAGGGATGGAACGCAGAAGTACTCTACCATACTGAACTACACTCCACATTCCCAGCCTATTTATTTATTTGTTTGTTTGTTTGTTTATTCATTTATTTGGTGAGGCGGGGATTGAACCCAAGCTTTTGCATTAACCTGCATCTCCAGACCTTTTGATTTTTTTCCTTTTTTTTTTTTTTTTGGTGGAACTGGAGTTCAAACTCACCACCTTGTACTTACCAGGCAGGCAGACCTTTTGATTTTTTTTTTAATATTTTGAATTTTATTTATTTAATTTTTTTTCTTGTTTCAGAACTTTTGTTTGTTTATTTATATTTTATGGCTGGCTCAGCCTGCCCTGAGGGCAGGGCTGACACAGCATGTGCAGCCGGGGATTGAACCTTGGTCCCCGAAGCCACCTAAGCTTTCCTAAGCAGGTGCTTTAGACCACTGAACCATCCTGCTGGGCCCCGGGACCTTTTTTTT
>PVJA010020650.1:0-36695 GCA_004027025.1 Myocastor coypus | reverse complement strand
GGGGGAGGAAGGGGAGGGGGAGGAAGAGGAGAAGAAGGAGGAGGAAGAGGAGAAGAAGAGGAAGAAGAAGGAGGAGGAGAGGGAGAAGAAGGATGACGACAGCAGCAGCAGCAACCACAACTCCACCTCTGGAGTATTAAAGACTAAAGACTGGCAGAATTCCTAAGAAAATTTCATGCAAGGGACAAAGCTACCAATGCTGTGCAAGGACATAAAAATATCCCAGTCTCTTGGCAGTACTTGCACCTCTTGGAGAGGGAAAAAAACACAGACATTCTAGATGGAAGGACAGGAAAATCCTGAAGGCAATACTGAAGGTAAAGTAGAAACACGGAGAAAATACTTAGGCAAGTCACATTCAGTAAAGAAAACCCTAACACTGAAGTTACTTGTAGTCAGTGTACGCTGAAGCGCTCCCAAATTCTGACCGAAGACAAATCGTCTAACCTTCTGACCAGATGCCTTAAACTCTCATACTGAGGATAGACAGGGAGAGGAACAGATAGGCCTAGGTGGCACTGGAAAGTCACACAGATTAAATTCTCTGACCTTAGCAGAATGAAGCTCAAAATGAATAAGAACAGATTGAAAAACTCAAATATTTATCTGTATAACTCATGAATTTACAAAGAAATGTCTAGAAGGGAGCAGGGATGTGATCAAGGCAGAGGAAGGGCAATGGGTGAAAGGCAGGTAAATCAAAGAGGTGTGGAGTGGTCACAGTTGTCCCCCACATCCATGAGAAGACCACCACAGGAAGCCCATTATCTATGCAACCAACATGTACTGATAAGAATGCAATGAACTCCAAGTGAAAATAAATCCAAGGAAGTTTAGAAGCTGTTCCAAAGAAGACTAAAACATAATATATAAGGACTTGTGGAGGGCTGGCCATATAGCTCAGAGGACTGAAGCACCTGCAAGTAGGAGCAGGGTCTGTGGGTTTGATCCCTGGGCCTGCCTTACCGGCCCTGCCTCCAGGGCATGCTGAGATGGCAAATGAGACTGGGCATGGTGGCATGTGCCTAAAATCCCAGCTCTTGGGAGGCTGTAAATAGGTGGATCACTACGAATCAGATCCAGTAGTGAGACCTTGAACACCCTGCAGACCGTTGCCTAAAATACAGAAAACAAAACAAAACAAAAAAATTTGTAGAATGTAGTTAACTAAAATTGAAGAGAAACTCACAGTATTAAATGTGCATTTAGAAAAGAACAAAACTCTGAAATCAAAGTTTCCATGTTAATAAACTGGGGAAATAAAAATAAAACCAAGGCAAATAAAAAAGGGAGTATAAAGATATAAGCGAAAATTAATGGTACTACAAACAAAAAGCAGCAAAATAAATTATTAAAAGCAAGATAGAGTTCATTTAAAAAGATGAATAACTTCTTGATTATACTTAGCAAGAAAAAAAAGAAAATAAAAATTAACCAACGTTAGGCATTTCTTTACTATTTTTTATCTGTAGTTTCCTTAGTGATGTTAAGTAATATGGGAAGAATAACAAAAATAAATTTGTATCCATAAAACTTGAGGACAAATGACAAAAACAAATTTCTTGTCCTCAAAGCCCACAGGCAGCCTGAATTGCTTTATATTTACTTAAGTAAATTTTTATTGAAGAACTTTTAACAAGGAAAATTCCAGGCTTTTTCCACTACAAGTCTTCACTGGAAATATTTAAGGAAGAAATAGTACCAAGTTTATGTAAAACTTCCAAAAAGCAGAAGAAAGGAGATCATCTCTAACATAGTTCTTTTATTTTATTTTTTATTTTATTTTTCCCCATGCTGCCATTACTTGAAAATGAAATCTGACAAAGCCATTACAAAAACGCAAATATTCAGAATAATATTTGCCATAGAGATGCAGAAATTCGCAGTAAAATTGGATACATCAGTATATACAACTATTAATTCCTCCTCATCAAATAGTACTATTATATCCACAGAAAGGAGGAAAACCACAATGATCTTAAACAATACAGAAAAATCATTTGGTGAAAGTACAACAGATCATGATAATAATTTCCAACAAATGAGAGTGAAGGGAAACAGTCTTGATTTACCAGAACACATATAAGAAAGAAAACAGCTAACATTTTATCTTCTAATATTAAAAGACCATTAAATACCAAAGAAGCCTAAAGTTGGGCAGCTCATTTTATCTACCTTTTAGGATGACTTTAAAAATACAGTAATCGAAATAGTGATATATTGGAAAAAAGAAGAGAAACATAAATCAATTGTAAAGAATAGAGTCCAGAAATAGACTCACACATATATGGTGAATTGATTTTTGGCAAAGTTGCAAAGAGTTGGAGAATGCCTGTCTTTACAACAAGTGATGCTAGAACTATTGGATATTGAGAAACAACATGATTAACTTCAAATTATCCCAAGAGCCCTTAAAAATTAACAAAAATTGAATCACAGACCTAATTATGAAATATAAAACTAGAAAACTTCTGGATAAAATAAAATGGAAAATTCTCATGAAATTCTATTATTCAAATATTTCTTAAACATCCCATAGCAAACACAAAACCCAAAAGGAAAGAAAAATACAGGAAGTTGTTTTTTATCAGAATTAAAACTCATGGCAATGCCGAGAAAAGGAAAGGACCAAGCACAGATAGGAAAATCTATTTGAGAAACATGTGTTTGATAACATATTCATGTCCATAATGAACAGAGAATTTTCAAAGCTCCCTTATAAGGAAAAAACTGTAAAATGGGGATAATATCTCAAAAGACATTTCACTGAAGAAGAGATATGGTTGCACAGAAAGTTCAGGAAGGTGGTCACACATAAGCTGTGGAATAGTTAGTGCTCTAACGTGACCCTCGGTGACACGGCTCTGAGTGTCTTTCTTTTGGGGAGCGGTGTGCAGGAGCTGGAGCTGTGGTGGAACTCTCTCCCAAGTGGTTCCACCGGAAGGCAAAGGGGAAGCGTGCTTGCAGAAAGGGAGAGAGGGCCTCCTTCACCTGATTTTGAGCAGTTCCAAAGGGTGTCTATGCCTTTAATTCAACTTGTGAGTTTTAAGAATTTATTTAGTGGTAAGAAAGAGAGGAAATCAGGGAAACACTCCTGTTGACTTGAAAGAAGTGGCAACCTGCCCGCTGGACAAAGACCCAAGAATGGAAGAGCCAGCCGGAAGTCGGGGACAGCAGGGCTGCCACAGTGGAAAGTGAATTCTGCCACCGGCCTGACTGAGCTGGGAATTTGAAACTGAATTTCCGGTAAGATGGGGGCCTCCCGTCCCCTGGATTTCAGTTCAGTGATACCCTAGGGAGAACACCCAGCTAATCAGTGCTTAGGCTTCCAAATCACAGCACACTTCCTGCAAGAGATTTCTGTGGCTTTAAGGCGCAAAGTTTGTGTTAACTTGGTGCATAGCAGCAAACAGTGGTACGAAACACCACCACACCGCAAGAAGCATTGTCGGAAGAAAACAGCAGGGCCACAGAGACGGTTCAGTGGCTCAGCGCTGGCCTGTCAAGAGCGAGTGAGTTTCATTCTTGTTACCAAAAAAGTAAAATAGAACAAAGATTTTGAAAAAATTGGTAACTGTTGTTTGCAATGATTCAGAAAGACTGGAATTTGTATATTAGAAATGAAATTTCAAAATTATATGAAGATTTAAATGTTTAAATGAATAATTTGACACTTTCTTCTAAATATATATATATATATGTTTTGCATATAGAAAAAATATATAATCATATGACCCAGTAATCATATGCCTATGTATTTATTTTTAAAACATGAAAATGTATATTCACAGAAAAATATAAAGGTAATGTTTTAGATTGGTTCAATTTACATAAATGCAGAGAAAAAAATCAGGTCTATCAACTCAACTGAAATAATACTGTCTGGTAAAAAAAAATGGATGTTTTACACATGAAATGACATGATGGAGACCAGACACTTATGAGTGTCTGTGTACCCTTGATCGGTATTTAAATTAAAATGGACAAAAACTTAGAGTAAAGAAACATGGCCAACTATTGTGAGACAAGAATGTTCAGAGCTGGGGGCAGGGAGGTACTCTGAGATTTAGTGACAATGTGTACTTTATTCTAATATCCTTTAATGAAATATTTCACTGTATTTAGTGTCCACACACTACTGTGCATAGCTGAATGGAAATTTCTGTCAAAGAATAACACTACATTCTGCACTCCCTACCTTTCACTGGATCTTGCACCATACAAGTTCCGTCTCTCCCCAAATTGAAAACATCCGTGCAAAGGAAACATTTCAGTTCAGTTCAGGACATGCAGGCAACCTTGACTGAGCAGCTAAAGGCATTCATGAGAGAGGAGCTACAGAGCCGTTTCAGGAAGGCAGAACCAACAGCAATGGTATTTCCAAGGTCCAGAGGAGTATCTGCAGGGTCTAGTGATAGTCTGTCTTTTTGCTGCAGTAAATTTTTAGTATGTAAACATCAACCATCCATTTCGGTCACACTTAGTATTAAGCGACTCAGAAGTCTACACACTATGCAAGATGAACCAATTAGAGAAATACAACCCCTCAGGGGTGGACAAGCACTCTGGGATCGACACGTTGGCCACAAAAGATTTTTAGGTATGGTAAAATAATGTTATATCAAGGTTTGTCAAAATTCATAAATATATATATATATATAAACCAGTTACATTATACAAGTATATTTCACTGAAAATATTGGATTACTAAACAAATGTAGCTGCTAGATTCAGGCTTCAGGTAATTAACACAAGCTGATCTGTTATTCATCACACATTTAAGCAGAAGTTGGTCAACCATAGCCTCCTCTGCACACAGTGAGTTAGGGGCCAGGGTTCCTCCTTCTTATATCTATATGTTCTTTAATTGGATCACTCTGCTGTCCATGTTAGTCAGGCTCAAGTTAGCAAGCGAGAGAGAGGGTAGGTGGTGCACATCGTTGGGGGCCAAGACTGACACAGCAAGCATCACACACACCCTGCGAAGTCCTAGGCAGGGCCTCCAGGGCCACCACGCTTTGAAGGGAAAATTCAGACATGTGATTATACAGGAAATGCGTACAGCATATTTTGAAGAGAAAATTAATCAATTTATTTCTTTTATAGCAAATAAAGACCCAAATCATTCCCCACATATTATGAAACTTAAATCCAAATTATTAAACAAATACAAAGAGCAAGGTGGAATCAGTAATAAAAATATGGTAATTTTTGTAGAACACTAAGTTCTCTTGGAATGATTCTAACAAAAAAGTTATTTGATTGAATTAATAAATATATTCTCATATCACATGCCCACATATGATGTTATTCTTTAAAGTTTTTTTTTCTTTTTTTTTTTTCTTTTTCTGTATTTAGGGCAAGGCCTACAGAGTCTACACGGTCTCACTACATAGTTTGGGCTCATAGTGATTCTCCTATTTTCAGCCTCACAAGCACAGGGATTATAGGCATGCACTGCCACACCCAGCCTCAATCAGCATGGCAGCATATCTCGGGGTCAGGGCAGACACAGCACACCAGGAACTGAACCCTGGCCATTGCGCTCTGCCTAAGCAGATGTTTTAGTTGGCTGAGCTATCTCGCCGGCCCTAAAGGTTTTCTTATTTGTACCTTATCTCTTGGGCTTATCTTTGTATATTTTGTTCTATATCACTGAAACTAGAGATGTACTCATTAGGAAGAGACAACATCCTGAAGAAAATCTCCACTGATGACATTTGTTGAAATGAATATTCTTTAAATGTGATTTTAAATACTTGTTAAACATTAATATTCTAAGTAGATTCCACTCTGACATATTTTTCCTTCCTTCATACAAGATAGTCAGAATTATATGAACAATTTTGTTCCTGTCTCAACTTTTGAGTGAGAGCTTAACAATAGTATTCAGTAACTTATCCTGTAAAATCATTCAGAGCAGCTGAGAATTAAAATGTAAATAGAATTTGATTTATCTTACCATTTTGGTTGCTAGATGATAAATTATGTAATGGTACCCACATGAAATACTGAATGTTATCTATTTTTCTGTCTGTAAATTCTTTATTAAAGTTGGGTAGTGTATAGCATTATCAGATTTCATAATCTACAAAGTGATTTTTAGAATTTCAATATTGCTGTCTAAAGGTTAGGTGTTTTACTTGGCTCAAATAATCTGACAAAGCAGTGAATATGAATAAATGAGAGACATTTTGTGGGCTCTCAGAATGACACAAAATTATTTCTCATCCTAATAATATCACCTAATTGTTGTTTAAAAGAATTTCTGGGGAAAAGCCGGGCGTGGTGGCTCACGCCTGTAATCCCAGCACTCGGGAGGCTGAGGCAGGAGGGTCGGTGTGAGTTCGAGACCAGCCTGGGCTACAAAAGTGAGCTCAGGACCAGCCTCAACTGCATAGCGAGACCCTGTCTCAAAAAGACAAAAAAAAAAAAAAAGAATTTCTGGGGAAAAAAAATGTGTATATGTCTATACATATGTACAGATATTCTGGTCATCTTTGAAGGACAAGTGAAATGAAATAGCATAAGTTTCTAATTGCTTCCTAAGTGTAAAGAAGTAGATATGGAATTATAAACTCTGGTCATCTGGTCAACCTATAGGTATAGTTCTTCTGTGTTCCTAAATCTCATTTCTAATATTATTTCCCGATTTATAACTTGACTTTGTTTTAAAATCTTTTGCACTCTTTCTATCAGTCATTGTCTATGGTTATTAATGTGGCATGTTTGTGTTAAATTGGCACAGCATGAAGCGTGAAATTTATGATATATTTTAGACTCCATGTTCATGAATTGTTTTCTTATGAGTGGGTGGATCACAGCTATATAAAGACACGTTATGTTTCAGGGTCTGTCTCAAATATATGTGTATATATATATATATATATATATATATATAGAGAGAGAGAGAGAGAGAGAGAGAGAGGGTGTATAAATAAGACAGAAAATGAGGAAAATTAAATTGGAAGAACTCACTATTTCAAAACCTTTGAACATTATTTTTAAAATTAGTTCTCAGGAGAGACCAAACAGTGGAACGAAATTGAAGAATCATTAGAAAATTGATTCTAATAAAAACTAATACTGTTGGGGGAAAATATGATTGAACAGAGAACAAAGGAACAACAAATGCTGGGAGGTAGATAATTTGGAATGATTTTTTATTTCTAGGTATATCAACACTTCTTATGCTTTTTGCTGTATGGCAAGCAGGGTTTCATAAAATAGTTACTAATCATCATTAAACAAATTATTAACTAGTGTTTGAGTTTCCAATTCATGAACGTGGAGTCTAAACGTAGGACTTCAACAAGTTTGGTCAAAAACAGATATTTAAAATATTATGTGTTAATAACGTTTTACCATTCGATCCCCAGGGCACACTGTGATGACGTTGGAGACCGGGCGTGGTGGTGCGCACCGGGAATCCCAGCTCGTGGGAAGCTATAAATGGAAGAATCGCTACGAATCCAATCTAAAAGTGAGACCAAAAAAAAAACTTTTTACCTTTTTCTTATATAAAATATAACGCAGTGTTTAGCTAGCCTGAATATATTCTACATAGATTTAGAAAAGCATTTATGGCAACATATATATGTTCAAAATTTATTGTCTCTTTTTGTTTATATCTCCTTTTCTATTATGGGCTTCTTTGGTGTAACACAAGGTTAATATCACATTGAAGTTCTAGGTTAGTATTAATAGGTTATTACAAATCTCTAGATTTGAGTGCTGTCTAGTTTATTCCCCTACTTGCAAATATTATTCATGTAACGACTATTACCTTCATTATGGTAAGATGATGAGGAAAAATTACATGGTGCCTGCAGTGAGCTTATAATCTGCTCCTAGAAATACAAATTCTAAAGTTCTGAGCTTTATGTTGTGGTTGCGGGTGTTCTTTGAAAGACAAGTCTATGAGAACAAGTGGCGATAGACCAGGAAGTTACATACAGAAAAGCCCAGCGAAGGACTAGGGAGCACGCCTTGGTGAGTTAAAGCTCTCCCAGAAGAGGAAACAGGTACAGCAATTCGCGAAGACAGAGGCAAGTGCTAATGAGAAGCTTTGGTACTCAAGGCAGAAAGAGCAAGATTATAAATCCCCACCAGGGTTTGGCTTTGAAGGACTCAGCAAGTCATAGTTAAGTCTTCTGTTATTTATCGGAGATAGATAAGATGGTCTCAAAGTGTTTGAAGTGTGTGTGTGTGTGTGTGTGTGTGTGTGTGTGTGTCTGTGTGTGTGTGTGTGTTGGAGGTAGATATAGGACTACAATGAGAAATTGTGCCCAGTTAGGTTTTCCCAATGTTCAGTCGAGAGGACTTAGGATCAGAAATGACAGTGAGAGCCCAGGTGTGGTGACGCACACCTGTAATCCCAGCATTTGGGAGGCTGAGGCAGGAGGATCGATGTGAGTTCAAGACCAGCCTGAACTGCATAGCGAGACCCTATCTCAAAAAAAAAAAAAAAAAAAAAAAAGTGAGAAAAATATTACAGCCACATAGAGAAGAAAGATTAGTTGCTAGCTCTTCATTTTTCCCCTAATGGACTGAAAAAGTAATTATTTCCAAGATTTTGAGATTCTATTCCACAAAGAAGAAAGATTAATGCTGCATTCGCATCCTATTGTGCATTCATTGTAGGGGTTGCTACAATTTAGATTCCTGTAAGGAATTAGAATATTTCAACATGCATCACTGGATATTTTGAAAGTCAGAAGTGAAGCAAGACAAAGCTATGCCATAGAACATGCTATTCAGAAGTTAGGAATACCCTGGAAAAAATAAATATAGCAAATCAAATATCCAGTCAACATATAAATATGAGAATAAAATTTCTTTAAAGCTGTATTAATTATTGACTGTTTAACAATTTTTCCAAGAGCATAAAGGCTCAAAGCATGCAGTATTTCACAAATTTCATGGGCCACAACTTTGATTATAGAACAGCTTGAGCCACATTGAGAGGGACTCTCAAATGCTTTAGTCAAGCTGAAGTGTAGGCATGAGGTTCATTGTCATCTGAAAGATCTGGTGGGAGATGGCCATGTTTGAGCTCATGCACATGGCTGTTGGCAGGGTACTGTCACTTCCACACTTTTGGACAGAGTTCCTCATGGTTCTTAGCGGTCACTGTCTGGAAATCACCTTTGGTTCCTGCAATATGAGTCATTCCATGGATCAAATCTCCATATGGCATTTTATTTATTTAAGCAAACAAACAAGACAAGCCAGGGAGAAGGGAATTTGTAACATGGAAGTCACAGTATCTGATAATACAACCTCAGAAGGGAAATTTCACTTGTCACACATTTACTGTCATACACAAGTTAGGCACATTTCACATACAGAGGAAAATGACTGCTCCAGAGAATTGATATCAAGATATAGAGATCAATAAAATCCAGCCTAGCAGTAACCAAACCTTGAGCACAAACCTTAAAATGCACAGAAAATAGTAGGTAGGGGACAAAATTAAACTGCAATTTGAAAGTTACCTGTTAGAAAGAAATGCACATGAAATGCATTCTAAGAAATAATAAAAAAAAAACAAACAGTGAAATAGATCTGAAAAGTGGAATGTTACAGACAGTAGAGTAACCTAGGAAATATTCTGTGAAGCAAGAAACTACAGCTTCCTGGCTGACAGGGCTGCATTTCATGTGGTAACAGGTTTACTTTTGTAAGCTGTTTTTGTATACTACTCAAGGCTAATATAATTAGCCTTGATTCAGTTCTCTGCAACTTCAATAATCCACATATCCAAGAACATATTAGGTACTCAGTGCATTTTACGTGAAGAAGAAAAGACTTCTATATAAACTTATTTTTAAGTGCTTTGTCTAAGCACAAGTGGACTGCTATTTCTCATAGATCAGCTATTTGGCATCAGTGGCTTTAGTTTCAGTACATTTATTTATCACAGCCATGATGGCTTAGGAAAAAAATAAATTACACTAGAAATTCTAGAGTCGGCCAGATAGCCCAGCAGCTTAAATCACAGACCCACATGATCTCTGGCATGTTGTCAGCCTCATCCCTGGGGCACACTGAGAAAGCAACTGAGACTGGGTATGGTAGCAGGTGACTGCAATCCCAACACTTGGGAGGAGGCTGAAAATGGGAGGCTCACTGTGAGTATGGCCTGTGTAGTGGGACCCTATAGATTCTGTACTAAACACACATTAAAAAAAATCTGTTACTCTATCACTAAGAATAAATTCATATTCCCAATCTTATAAATGACACATATTTGCTGGTATTTGAGCACAGAAATGAGGAAGAAGTGCACCTAAAATTTTAGAAACTATTCCGCATTGTAAAATAAAGTTAGAATATAAGTAGAGAGCCTGGAGGCATGGTTGAAAATTCAGGGGAATTTTTAACAGAAATCAAATAAATTTTACAATTTAAAATCTATGGACAGTGAAAGGAGATAAAAGTTACTAAAATAAGGACAGTCAGGAAAACATAGAGATAATATGGAGATTCAAAGAAGGACGCAATGAAAGAAAGGAAAGGAGAGGTATTCTCAAAAAGAAGGGCTGTGAGAATATTCGAGAATGACTGAAGAGAAATGCAAGCCTGCTGTCACAGCCACTAGTCTTTATTTAACTGTGTAGTGATACCCATGAGACTTGTCAGTTTATAAAGACTGTGTCTTCTTTCTTTTAGCTGAAGTTTACTTCTATGAAACTATCTCCATTTATGAAACTTCGAACCATAATTGTATAACTTCATGACAGTCACGTACAGATAAAATTATAACTTTTTGTGAAAAGAAAGCTATCAGGTGGCTTCCTCAGTAAACATTTCTGATCTTCTTATTCCTTCTGTTTGTTCTGTCACTGAGGCTGGGGATACAGAGTTTATATTTTCCAGCCACTTTCAAACCAGAAGAGCTCTTTTCTAAACCTGAGATATCCAGGAAGTGTCTCTCTTCTAAGAATTAGACAGAAGCTCAAAAAAAAATCTGTAATATCTCTCCAAAACTGCACAAAGATTTTAGGTGGTCATTTTGTGGATATAGAAATAATAGAAAATAAATGACTTCCCCAACATAAATTTTGAGATCATCCATAGAAGGAAATGTGGTCAAAAGACCTGAGAGTCAGACGATCTAGGTTCCCTAGGAGTGCATAAATTCACCTGGACATGCATTGGATTTCCCATGGACGTATATGAGAAACAGGTTATATTTACCCAGAGCATATTGGCCTGCACTGACATGGAATGATTTAGCTATCCATTACTGTTCAAAAATATAGGAAAAAAACAGAGTCCACGGGGGGTACAGTCTGTTTTGGCTTCCAGTTTCTAATATTTAAGTCCACTGTCACTTTGCCGTGTTGTACTAGGCCTTTGGTAACACAAAACAACATGGGGGAAGCGTGTGCTATAAACGGAAAGATAACAGAAAGAGCTTGACCCAAACTCCTTACTGACATATCCCAGTGGCCTAACTTCCTCCCATTAGACCCCACTGCTTATGCACTCCTGTATCATCTAATAGAGCCCCAGGATGTTAACAAGCCTCTAATAAGCCCTTAACATTTTTGTAGGGATATTCATGTTGCACCCTATAGCATTTGATTCAGAGGTCAATAAAGATAATGCTCCCCTAACACTCAGTGTGTAGGCATTACATGAAATGTGATTCAGTGTATGGTAAGGCAAATAGCACACGTACAAATACTTTAGCAATACCTTGATTTCTAACATAAAGAAATTATAGAAAAAGCCAAATTAGAGCCATCACAGTAATTAATAAAACATAAAGAATTTATTGACATTTTTAAAGATGATGTTTCAGAAGAGAAGCTTAGAGAAAGCCTATGATCCCAGGTGGACATTACTGATAACCTAGAGTTATTGCATTATGGCCATGTTTCTTGCTTTACTTGAATATTGCTGAATCCTTCAGCCTTAGTGGATTCCTTTCTAAACAACCTCCCTTGAGCATATAGGAACAGACACGCTCTAGCGCTCTCTCCTTAGCAGTTGGGTACCCATGCTGCCCAAGTTCTGATCAGCTTGTTCGCTTTCTTCTCTGCAGAGTCCTCTGCTCCACATTTTAATAATCAGTGACCTGGAGACCTCTCCTTGACATACTGGTTTCCTCCCCTACTCACCCTACATTTCTCTGTCCATAAATGCCAGTCACATCTACGTACCTGGCCCATACCAATCCTTGAGCTCCTCCTGGATGGCTCACGGGCACCTACAACTGAGCCATTCCAATACAAATCCCACAAACTTTTCCTCCCATGTGCACAAAGATTTTCGTTGGTCATTTTTGGGGTATAGAAGTAACAGAAAATGGATGACATCACCAACAGAAATTTTGAGATCATCCATAAAAACTGACAGCAAAACCCAAGAGACAGACACTGACGTTGCTGTAGGCACAGATGAATTCACCCTGACTTGCAGGTGCTCTTGTTCTTTGTTGCAGCAGATAATATGTCCAGTCTTAGAATTCCAACCACACTAAATCCACCTGTAAAGTTGTTCTCTTCTCTATGTTTTTAGCCACACAACCGCTTTTCGGTCAGCCATTACTATAGCTTACCAGAAAACATATCTCATCCAGTTACCCTGATTCTATTCTTATGACACTGCAAATGCCATTGGAATTGTCACAAAAGTTTTCTTTTAGAATGCAAAGCTGTTAGTCATTTCTTAAGTTAAAATCATCCTTCACACATACACAATGCACGTAATGTCTCACGTGATCAGGAGCATTCCGTGAGCCTGTCTCTACTTAGCCATTCTTAATTTACTTCATGTGTTGGTGACCAGAAATATCAAGAAACTTGCCCTCCTGTGAGGCTTTGAATGTTTGCTGTACTTCTGTCCCATTTTACAATTTTTAGCCCACTGAAATCTTAGATTCAATCCAGCAAATAAGCTCTTCCAGAATAAGAGTACACAGGTTGTAGCTGGGCGTGGTGGCGCACGCCTGTAATCCCAGCACTCGGGAGGCTGAGACAGGAGGATGGAGCGAGTTCAAGACTAGCCTAAGCTACAAAATTGAGCTCAAGGCCAGCCTGAACTGCATAGTGAGACCCTGTCTCAAAAAGACAAAAAAAAAAAAAAAAAAAAAAAAAAAAAAAAAAAAAAAAAAAAAGAGTACACAGGTTTCAGACATTTTTTTTTTTTTTAAATTCCTAGCTCTGGTTTATTATTTTAAATACTCTAGAACTATAATTAAGTACTTGATTGATGCATGCATGGCAAATGTAATAGATATTCAAGTAAATGGATATTCTTTTCACATCTCTTTCCTTTTTACTGTATTTGGTACAACATCTACAGTATTTCACTACATAGATCAGACTCATAGTGATCCTGCTACTTTCAGCCTCCTAAACACTGGGATTACAGGCCCATGCCACCACGCCTAATCTCAATCACTGTCTCAGCATGCCCCAGGGCTAGGGCCAGAACGACGCACTGGGGATTGAAACCCACTCCCTGTGTCTGCCTAAGCAGGAGCTTTAGTCTGCTGAGCTATCTGGCCAGCCCCTTCCTTCCACATTTATTAGTTTCTACTTAGAAAGCCACTCTGGTGTCCCATTAAAATCCACTCTTAGTGTTCGTGACTGTATGTTTTGTACTAATTGTTGCACACAAGACATACTGGCCCTTCAATCCATAAGGAAAACCCCTTACACTCATGGGTATGTCCTTTCATCTCCCGGTACATTGCTATTTCCCAGTGTCAAGGGTTTCCAAGTTTGCCCCTCAGTGATATTTTATTTAGTCTTTATACACACAGATCTACCTGTGTCCTAAATGTGAAAATCTGTCCACTGTGGGCCATACGTATGCTTATGAGATTCTGTAATACTAAATTCAGAATTCAGTCAGTACCACTTGTCTTGTGTCCGTGTGTGTGTGTGTGTGTGTGTGTGTGTGTGTGTGTGTGTGTCTGTTCTGGCTTGTATTAGTCATTCTTAAAGTTGTTATAAGTTTATTACATCATATGCCTAAAATATGAAGGTTCATCTTCATAATTTAGCACCAAATATACATAAACTCTTTTTTACACATGCATTTTAATAGCTATGGTAACTTTAAGTGATTCCTGCTTGCCAATTTCTGCTTTTAAATATTTACTTGTGTTAATGCATTTATTTATTCTAATATGTATATATAATATTAATAACTCTATGTTTAAAAAAACTGTTGAACAATAAGCGATTAAGTAACCAGAGCAGGATCACACACCTAATATGTGGCAGGATCTCAGCTCAGACTCAGACAACTTAAGGCTTAAGCTGTTAACCACTTCTCAGTTCTAAACAGCCAAGCCAAAGGCACAGTGTTGCAGCATAGCACCCCGCAGAGAGGTACCTGTGCTCAAATGATGATATGTGTTCCCGTGATGTTGAAAGGATCCATTCCTTTGCATCACCCTAGTGGCTCGTTGATCTCATGAGCATTGTAATCTACGCACTGCGCTGTACTGCAGTACTCGCCCCGCATCTCCATTCTTTTTTCCCTTCTCTCCTCAGCTCAACTCCTCTATTTTCCTTAGTCTTGGTCACCCACTTACGACACCTTGGAAAGACATCTGCCTTGTAACCAGAAGCCAGCATCCAGTCCGCACTCCTACGCCTCCTTGGTCTCTGGGAGAAGTGCAAAGCACTGCTAAGGAGTAGCTGCAAGGCACCCGCTGAGGAATATACGTCACGCACATCTTGAATTCACATCCTGAAACTTGAACCCCAAGTTGAGAGTACTTAGAAATGAGACCACAGAGGGGATCTGTCCTCTTATCAAAGGCCTTGAAGGGAGTATCCCAGAAGCTGTTGTTATTTTTCCTTTTCTACAATGCGACAATAACTCAAGAAAGGCCTCAGCAAATAAGAAATGTCGCTCCCAACGGTGATCATGAGCTTCCCACCCTCAGAAAAGTACAAAAATTGATTTGCATCATCTACATTCATTCAGTTTAAGACATTTGCATTAAAGTGACCAAAAAGAAATCGACACACATAGGACCCTAGACTTCCTTCAAGAGCTGGCAGAAGTTAGGGTTGTATACTGCTCCTCTTTCTGTATGCAGCAATAACAACAAAGTAGTAACTGACTGCAAACTGTTAACCTCACTCATTTAAGAATCTCTGATGTCTGCTCTGTACATCCTCCTGACAGTACATGATTCCACCTGCTTGCTGAGCATGCTTATCACAAACTTAAAGCATGATTTTTTGGGAGGGTTTGGAAATATATTTCACCCTCATTTCACTTCCTGTTGTGACGGTGTGAGTAGTGGAGCTGAGGGTGCACCTGTGAAGCCGGCCTGGGCTGAGAGCAAGGCCTGGAACTTATGGAGGGGCTGCTGGGAGAAGGGCTTTCCAGACAGCAAAGCCAACAGCATCGGCAGGTAGAAGAGAGTACAGATATGATCTTCTGAACTCCCTGCTGTCTGTGTGTCTCAGGTCCCGTAATTCCCCTAGAATTTTCAGTTGCATGTCTTGGTATGCCAATAAGGCAAACTAAAATAGCTCCTGCATGCAAAACCAATACATAATGGGAAGCACTCAGATGCCAATCAGATAATATTCATCAAAACTGATCACTACCTTGGCTGGACAACTTAACACAGATACTTTCTCTATATGTCTGTCAACATCAAGCCTCATACACTCATGCTACAGAGACTCACTGGCCTTCCACTTTTCAGAGGAACGTTATGAAGGAGAACCTTCTCCTCATAGTATCTATGAAGAATCAACTATAAAAGCAAAATCAAAACTCCAATCCGTTATGGGGTGAGACAACAGAGAAAATAATGAAAACTATGTTTTGGCTTAGGTAATGTCCAGCTGTGTAGCAGGGTGTATGTGAATCACACAACTACATACATTTCAATTTATAACTGCGCATGAATCATCATATAGAAATTTGAGGAACTACAGTCATGTAAAGAAATGGCCACGATATAGAGGTTGACAATGGCCTTCTTGACTATATAACACTAAGCTACACCTTTTCTAAGCCAGGCATGAGACCAACAGAGACCATGGGAAAGCACCCACGACTTTGCTTTGTATTCTCAACCTCCACCGTCATGGTCAATGTATGCAGCCTCTACCTCCTCGGCTCCTGGACAAAAGCACACTGGTGCCCTCTGGAGAGGGCTTGAGGAGGATCGTCCATCACAGACGATCTCAGGCTCTAGGAAGGCAGGAAGCTGTGAAGTTCAGAGTTGGAGCTGAAGCACTTTGGATGGTCACAGTCTCCAAGCTGGCCATCTCCTGGGCATAACGGACCCTACTGGAAGAAGCCTCATGAAAAAAAAGTCACAGGAAGACCCCAGGGTAAGGGCCAACAACAAGGGCCACTTTTGTTCAAATCCAAGGGCAGAAAGCAGCCATGAGTTCTGGTGAGATAAATGAGTTCCAGAGGCCAAAGGGTAAGTGTAAGAAGCCCAGAGGTGGATGAGCGGAGTGGAGCAGAGGAGGTGGGTGTAGCATGAACCAGGATTTTAGTGACAGAAGCTTCTAATCTGTAGATCAAACGATTGCTTTTTAATACTCCAGAAATGAGTGCTAACCCGGGGACACACTTGGGCTAGTACATACATGGTCAATATATTGACCATGACGGTGGAGTTTGAGAATACAAAGCGAAGTAGTGGGTGGCTTCCCGTGGCCTGTGTTGACCTCATGTCTGGCTTAGAAAAGGTGTAGCTTGGTGTTCACCATACTTGGCCAACTTTCACACAAAGCTATTGTCCCAGACTAACCAGTCACATGGTTACACACAAAGGGAAAGAGAGATGCACAATGAACACAACACACTCCCTCCCAAAATCGTGTTGTGGTTTCTTTGAATATTCCATGAAGCCTCCAGCCATCTAATTACTCTGGAAATAATTCAGCTGAGTGACAGGCAGAGTGTGTCCACAGACTTTATTGTTGCAGGAGCAGTTTGCCTGCACCTTTCTTGTTTAAATAGTAATCAATGGGTGGTAATTTAGATCATATATATATATATATATATATATATATATATATATATATATGAAAGAGAGAGAGAGAGAGAGCGTGTGACAACATGGTCTGCTCAGTGCCAGGTATCAGTCATAGGCAAGGTGCAAGACAAGTGCTGGGGTCCAAGTTGCTAACTTTATGCCTACTGTGGCAATAAGTCATGGCTCAAAGAATCCAGGCACAGACTGACTGAAGGGGCATGTTACACCCAAAGATACATAGGTGACTTGAAATATAAAGAGCATTTTTAATATAAATACTGGAACATGATTTCTCCACAACACTATTTTGGTTCTGAGTTCCACCATAGTTGCCATTCAGCTATGAAATAATTTTGCCCTTTAACCAATTGTGTCAGTTACCGTAATTAACCTTTCAACCATAATGTTAAGTGAGATAAATCAGATGCACAAGCTTAATTATTACATGGCTGCTCTTATATGCCATCCTCAAAATATAAAGAACAAGGTAAAAGCAGGAAATCAGAAAATAGCTCCTTTTCAAATGAGAAAGGGAGCAAGAGATGGATGGAGTGGGAGAGAGGGCAGGAAGACGGGAGCGAAAAGAAGCGCGAAGGTGAGTTACACACAGGCCCCAACCTCCAGTGAGGAATACGCTCATTTTATATTGTAAACGCTTCCTACTAAAAACAAAAATTGTGCCTGCCATATAGCTCCGCAGATTAAATCACCTGCTTAGGCAGACGCAGGGGCCAGGGTTCCAGCCCCTGTGCGTAGTGCCCGCTCCACCCCCAGGATGCTCTGAGACTGTGACTGAGACTGGCCATGGTAGCGCGCATGCTTGTAATCCCAGCTCTTGGGTAGCTGAAAACAGGAGGATCACTACGAGTCCAATCTGTGCAGTGACACCGTGTAGACTCTGCACTAATGATGATGATAATGATGATGATAATAAAGGAAAAATAAAAATTGCCAACCAAGGGACATGAATCCCTTTAAATTATCACTGAGACTTTCCAGTCTGAAGGATACTTTTAAAATACTTTAAAATAGATTTTCCTCTATAAAGTAGAGTTTTGGTCAGATGAGATTTTTTTTTGGATTGTATTTTGAAGACATGCACGCTTATCAAACTTTGTCATCACATCCAGTTTAGCAAATTTTGCCATTTAAATTATTTCAGTTATAAATTCCAGCTTTGCCCTCTTACGTAAACAGACTGGTCTGGAATAATAGCTCTCCAAATAAGGTCTCAGCCTAGAGGTTATCTATATATACATATTTTTTTCTTTTTCAGAGAAAGGCTTTTAGTTCTACTAACTGTCCAATGTAAAAACCTGTGAAACTGACTGAAAAAAAAAAAGAAAAAGAATCTCAAAAATTCTTTCACTTTGATAAATTTGAAATGTTGGAACTTTCAAGTTTAAAATTTTCCCCGAGGCACTGTAAGAAAACTGTCAGGAGATAAGTTTGAAAAGAATGTTATAACATTTAGAAGTTATAAATAAATTAAACAACATAGGTCATCGCATAAATGAGCATTAAGTATTTCTATCAGGCTTGAAAATTTCATGACCCACATGTCTTCATACCATATCATGAGGTCCATATTCATCCTGGGATTTTTTTTCCCCCAGAGCTACTAAAGCTGCAGGACAGAGGTGAGGCGTGGGACAGTTAACAAGGCACAGAGCGGGAGGCCTGGCCCTGCCACTTCTTATTCACTGTCCACTTCAGAAAGGCAGGCTTCGGCGGAGCCTGACAGCTCAGCAACCTGCATCACTCACACATGAAGCCACATTTGATTAAAGCAAGAATGAGATATCTTTATACAGTCAGGGAGTCCAAAACCCTTTTGAGATATAAACCGTATTTCTCCATCCTAAAGTAAGGGTCCCAAGAAGGACCTGGAACAGCTATCAATTCATCAAAAAGGGAAGCTCCTGCCACCTTTTTTTACGTAGCTTATTTAAAGGGTGCTTTTAACCAGCCAACATGGTCAGCGTATTCCCTTTCAAATTAAATTCTGAATTCACTTTTGTAAAAGCTTTAAATGAAGATCAGATGACATCCAGTGCATGTTACCATATACCCTGTGCTTCACTAAAATGCCCCAAAGAAAGTGTATCTGTAGGCTAGGAAAGCTGTAAAAATACTGATCATGTTTATTTTAATCTTTGTATGTTTCCTTGGGATGAAAAGGAGCTGGGACACTTCCGACTATGTGGCCAGCCATGAGTGATCGATGATCATTGGACATTTTCAAGGGCTGCAATTAATAAGCTCTATGGAAAAGAACAGAATGTGCCAAGTATAAATATTCAGGGCTCCGGAATGTCAGCCTGCTCAAACTTTCTCAGTAAAGTCACTGGCTCACTCAGACCCCATCTTCCCCGCAGTTCCTGACAACTCTCTATTTCATCTCATTTGCAAATTCAATTAGCCTGCTCTTTACTCCTCTCACATAATCCATCTGACCTCCTCTGTCTCTGATCCAGTTCGCCCCTCTCTCCCCACAGAGCTTCTGAGCAGCAGAGGAGCGCATTTTGTAAGACTGAAGCCACACTCTCCTTGTTTCTCTGCTGAGCTCTAAGGAGGAGTGTCATGAACAGACAGCTCTGTATGTCTTGGTACCTCAGTAGAGCGTCTCTGGAACGTCATGTTCTCATTCCTTATCATTATCTAATCTACTCAAAAATCATACATAGATAGCAATTTCACATGCGGCATGTTTTTGTGCATTTATAATGTTCCACCATCTACAGAAGCTACATGGGGAATTTGATGTTATATGTCTGTGACATTAAATTCATAATGTGTATCTCAGGGTGCACTGCAAAATAAATTTTTCTTGGATACCAATTGACTTGTGTGGCTATGGACACAAATATTATCATTAAATAAAAAGTATTTATATGTTGTGTTGACCTTTTAATTAAATGGAAATGACTTAGTCAATCATCTTTTGGCAGGTATTTACATAGCAAGTAATTATGGGGTAAAGCGATTACTTCAGTTATAAAACCAGAAGTCAAGTCATACAAACTTTAGAAACAGTCACCAAGTAATCTATAAGAACATGTAATTGCTGTGTTTGTACCACCATTTACCAAGAAAAACTGAATTTTTAAGGTAACTAATATCATGAAGGGGCTTATTATTGAAGGCATTAGTGTGATTTTTATTTTCTTAGTGATTAGAAGCCTGAATTCTTTAACAATGTTTATATTCTTATTTAGCCTATGAAGAATTTCAAAGCATCTCAGTGTAAAATGCTTTCCACAGTTACTCTGCCCTGCTGTTTAGAAGCTAGCGATTTTTAAAAGTATTTAAAGGATGGCTGGGAAGATAGCTCCGTTGTCTAAGGGTCTACCTGGCAAGGGCAAGGACCCTGGCTGGGTTCCTGGCACTGCGGGCCATGTCAGCTCTGCCCTGAGCAGGCCATGCCACCCCTGAAACCAGATGTGGTGCCACAAGCCTGTAATTCCAGTGCTGACGAGGCCGAGAAAAGAGGACTACTAAGATTCTGTGCTACATAGTAGCTCCCTGTACCAAATAAATAGATAATTTTTTTAAATATTTGGGGGATCATTTTATCTAGTCCTGAATTTAGTCTGCAAGAACATGCTTCAATTTTTATTCCTTAGGAATATAAGTTTATTACAGGAAACCTAAATAAATAAATTAAAAAGAAAATAAAAGAGAGAGAGAGTAGGAAACAGGGATTTATATCCTTGGCAAAATCACGGAGAGAGGGTAAGAAAGCACGAACATGTAAAAAGAATTAAGCTGTGCTATGTACGTGTACCAACTCCTCACAATTAGTATAACTACGATGCATTACCAACATGTACCAACAGAACAGCTTCTTAATTCTACATCCCGTATTTAGAAAGCAGTGGCGATGTGCCAGTCCCAGCCCCAGGTGGGTGCGGAATGGCAGCTGAGCCGGGGTGTGCTGGTGCACGCCTGTAATCCCAGTGCTTGGGAGGCTGAAACCCGGAGAATCACTACGAGTCTGATCTGCACACTGAGCCCCTGTAGACTCTGTGCTAAATACATTAAAAAATAATAAACTTGCAACACGCAGTGGTGGCGCTGCACAGAACCATCGCAGTAGGCATTCTGCAAATCAGTGACTGCTGAATCTATCCTACTAAACACTGTGCTTTTATGTGAAAAGTTATCTCAAGTTTGATTCTAGACATTGGAACAAAGGGAAAGCCTCCCTTTCCTTGTCGTGCTTTCGTGCCTCTAGAGTCACCTAAATGCTTCTTACAAAGTACAATTTACTCTTCTAATTTTCTACATTTTAAATGTGTAAGCCAAAGGAGGTGCCAATTGGGACTTATTGCTATGGGTGTCATGGATTTAATCAAATCCAAATAACACACTGGTTGAAATCTTGTATTCAAGAGTCAGGCATGGTGGTGCACACCTATAATCCCAACACTTGGGAGGCTGAGGCAGGAGGATGGTTGTGAGTTTGAGATCAGCCTGGGCTACAAATGAGCTCAAAGCCAACCTGAACTGCATAGTAAGACCCTGTCTCAAAAAGACAAAAAAAAAAAAAAAATCATGTATTCAAGTTTCCCCTGTGTTATTTATGGACTGACGGACTAGTGTTTCTGACTCCCCCGTTCTCTCCATCTCAGCGGAGCCAGAATCTAGGCCAGTCTGTAGTTTTGAGATTTTTCGCAACTGAAAAGTAGACGCACACTGTCTGAGTGTACCTAGGTCCAGGCTTTCTGGCTTAGATGCTGCTGAGGTGTGACAGTTAATGATAGTGTATCTGGTGTCCAATGAAGATCTGCTCAACTTTGCAAAGAGAGCAGGCCAGGAGACTGAGAAGATATGAGCACTGTGGGATCCTCCTGTAACATGTACCTTTGAAAGCTGACATTGGTTGGCAATGTGGCTACAGGTGTGGCTTTTTCTACTTGACACTTGTGAGAGGTACAAGCAAAGTGTCAGCATGAGTAGCACACATGCAAATGAAGATGTAGCTTGAGACACTGGGAATCCATGAAGAAAATCTGTAGTCACAGAATTCCTAAATGCACTAGCCACCTGGGAGGGGCAAGCATGAGGAACGGCAGAGCACGTAATTTTGAGCACTTGCTAGGTGCAAGGCAAATCCAAAACACTTCCTATTTGTTAGCTTATTAGCCTCTATCTGGAAGTGGAGAAACTAAAGAGGAGTTGAAGTTTCAATACGGAGGGCTTCCCTGGTCAGGGTTCACATTAGTATGTTTCTGTTTCTAGCATTACTGGCTTCAAAGAGATCTATAGCCTCAACTCTAGCTGAGTCTCTCCCCTTTCATTATCTGTTCTGTATGCATCCAATTTGCGTGAAATAAATAAATAAGTAAAATAAAGCTCATTACTAATCTGGCTTCATACACTGAAGACAACCTGAGAGAAAATATGTATTTGGTTATAAAAAAAAATGTACACACATAATACATAGTTAAATGTAAGTGACCTCGCTGTTTTTCCATCTTCCGTGCTTAAAAGCGCCTCATAAAAACAGTATTTCTTGGCAAGAGAAACCATTTTTCCTTTATGTCAGAGTTACTGTGAAGTTCACATTTTGTTTGCAAGTTCTGCTTCCAACTTTCCACTCCAGCTCTATCCCCCTCAGCAAGAGGAAAATCTTAGAATTTGCATTTTGTGCTCGGGAAGCGGAGTAGCTGTCGACGGGAGAAGCTCGGAGGGGTCAGAAATCGTGAGCAAGCACACTTGATGTCGCACGGTCCCAGTTCAACGAATCTGTACCCTACTTTCGTATATTTCTCTGCTTTCAATTAAGACGCCTCATTAAACAGCATTGAAACATGTGAAAGCAAAGATAGAGCCTGACAGAATTTCAACAGGTTCTGTGCGTTCCTACTGTATGTCACCTCTTAATTAGCAACCAAAATGGGAGGAACAGATTGTACAGTTTACCATCCTAGCCCCGCTCCTACACGAGCTATGTGTGCGTACACAGCACATTTAAAGAGACCCCCATGAGGCAGGATTTTCATACTCTCTGCATCCCTGGAACTGAACCACCCCCAACTCACTGCCACTTCATGGATGCCTTCGCCTGCAGCAGCAGCTGGCATTACCAAGCAGTTGAAAGGACATTTTAATCTCCTGTTTAATGCATTTTTCTCCACCTGGGATAAGAAGCCAAAATTGCTGTTAGCAAAAAATGCCTTAGTCATTAACTGAAAGTGCCTTTTTTAAAAGTGTTCCATTACTCCCCTACTGGGAAATTTCAGACTTTATTAGCATTTTTTGAATTTGTATTAGTAGTACCTGAGTGGTAAAATGCTAAAGGATGAACACTTAGCGATTTTCCACAGATTTTGCTTTCTGGCTTTCCTTGCAGAGGCAGGGGAGAGAGAGAGAGAGGAGAGAGAGAGAGGGACAGAGAGAGAGGAGAGAGGAGAGAGAGGGAGAGAGGGAGAGAGAGACAGAGAGAGAGGTTGGCTGTTCATCTAGCTCTCTACTATTAAAGCATGGAGTGAAAGGAATCATCTTAATTTTCTATCATTAATTTTCTATTATTCTATCTCCACAGAAGTACAAAAAATGGATTTATGGACTCCCTTGTGCTTAAGGTCAACCAAGAGGACCTGAAATGCTCTTTAAATGCAAGTCTGTGTGTTTAAATAACATGCATGCTGGGCTGCTATTGCCTCACTTTAGAGATCAGACAGACTACAAGCAAATAGAAATTCTCCCCTTGAAGCACATGCTGTTGCTCAATGAATGTCACTGTGATTTCTGCAGGAGAGACCTAATATTAAAAAATAAGAACCATCTGAAAAGTGATTTGAATCAACCCTAATCTAGACTGGGTTTGCCCATTCTTGGCTTTGTTTTATGTCTGTTAAGCACCCTTCCAATCTTTGCAAGTTCTCTGAAATATCAGAGAAGATGGAGAAAGCTGCAGTTTGGTGTAATTTAAATTTTGCAAAGTGTGCACTCGCTGTTCATGGGCTAAAAGGAATACGTGCATAGCAGTAATAGGGCCACATGGATTTGAAATGAAGGACATTGGAATGTTCTACACAATATTTGACTGCCTAGCAAAACTGAAGAGTGAAATAGAAGCTCACAATGCATTTTGAAAGAAATTCCACCACGATTCTTTCTTTGCTTTATTATCTCATTGAGCCAATGGAGCATATATTGTCATCTTGTACAAATTTGTGTGGGACCCTCTCTCTCTCTCTCTGCGCCTGCTGTTTTGATTCCCGTTGGACATGCAGAGGCTCTGGTTGCCTTAATGTGTGAGAGAAATGCTGTAGTGCCTTTCCCGTAAGTAGTAGAGGCTCTGAGATCAAGGAAAAGTCCTGATAATTACAGGGATTAAGGGTAACAGTGAGGCGCAATTTCTCAAGAAGAGGCATTTTCCAGGGTCTGCAGGGCCACTGAGCTTCAGCAAGACAGAATACGTAGTTTAAATAAGAAGACAAGTGATTAAGCATCTTCCAAAATTTATTTTTATTATTTGAATAGTGAAAAAAGGGTATAGAAACATCATCAAAAGTTGCTAAATAATAGCCTTCAGGGAGTTCGGTTTAGTACTCAGTGTCTCTTCCTCTCTTCTTTGTATTTCTCTGTTTTGATGCCTGGTCAAACAGCTAAGCCATTCTGAGGTGGAGGGTGAGAGCAACGGCCGTTGTTGCTGGCTTGTGAGATTACACAGGTATGGGTGCGGATGGGCAGAGACAGCGGGAGACCTAGGAAGACACAGAGAGAGGTAGATGGAGAGATAAACAGATTCCACTGAGGTGTTAATCTTCCCAAAGCAGCCCTCCAGTGCATCTGCTAAGCAATATGGCTTCATTGTGCATTATTCAAAATTGTAATAGAGGTTTTAGAGCATCCAATTATGACTCTTCTTTTCTAATTTAATTGAAAATTTTGCATAGTTAGAATACCATAAACAGTGTGGACTTTGGAGTGGAAATCGATGGAATACTTCCTTGTAGCATCCAATTATTTAGGTATTTTGCAAAGTTTTAACTTATGAATTTCTCTCACAGAATAATTTTATCTTAGTGAGTAGTCTTATCACTTAAACATTTCTTAACCGTTCTGCGTTGAATGCGACAAAAAAAAATCTTATTTACAGAAGACTTTAGAAATTTGCATCAATGTAAGAAAATATTTTATATATAACAATATTTTATGTATTCTTGTAAATTAGATGCTTTGAATGATATCTGAAACATTCCCACTTGGGAAGTGATTCATAATATTTAGCTTACTAAAAAAATAATAATAATAATATTTAGCTTACTTTGAACAAATAACCACATCTGAATTCAGACTGAAAGCCTAACAGCCTACAAATAGAAATGTGACTTTTTTTTTTTTTTTTTTTTTTTTTTTTTGTGGGACCAGGGTTCGAACTCACGACCTCGCACTTGCCCAGCAGGAACTTGTGCCTCAAATAGAAATGTGACTTTTAATAATTAAAGTTAGATAAACATTCTTAGCCAAACCAATATTATGTACATTCATTAAAACATCTTAAAATATAATTGTTGTGGGCTTTTCCCCTTCACATTATTGATTTTCAAAGCAATTAGGCTCCTTACATTCACACATCCATGAAAGAAGAATAATGAACATAAAAAATGTTATCTTATAGATAAAATACAGCCCTGATCCACTCCTCACTGCACACGCTTTTCTTTTGACGTTGGCCTTTTCAGTGCTAGAGGCAATTGCTGAGGTGCTGCTTATGGTGCTGCTGAGATGAAGGCAACTGAAAACCGACTACAGAGCTCCTGCACACAGTCTTGTAGAGTGGCGTTCTCTTGATTCATCTTTGCTTCATCCAGCCTGTTACGTTTTCTGACTTTCGTTAACATTACATTGTAGAGCAAAGTGGGAAAAAGGAATAGCATATGACAGAATAACAATTCTGAATTATATGGTCGGACGCAGGCCTGGTGTCATATTCCTGTAATTCCAGCAGTCTGGGCAACTGGGATAAGAAGACTGTAAGTTTGAACCCTGCTTGGGTTTTAGCCATTTGGTAAGATCTCACCTCAAAGTTATATAAATAATTTATTTTCAAGGTTGAGTATACAGCTCAGTAAGAAGTCCCCATGTTTAAGCTCCGGTGCTGAGCTAGATATACACTCAACCATCACACTGTCTAGGCATGCTTGGCTGACTGAGGAGTTAAATAACAGTCACAGTGCCACTCAACACCAAGCTGGCACCTCACAGGGATGGGCCACACTACTTCTCTTCAAAGCATTTAAACAATACTTTTATCCATTTAAAACTTTAAAAGGAAACAGATGTCACTATTATAAATATGGCTTTCTATTGTATGGTGCTAGCCTTCCTGAAAATTACTGCGCTCTTATGCTGATGAACTGGAAATTCTCTGACAGATGATCAGCACTACCAGAATCGCTTGTGTGCACACCTAATAATCTTTACACCTTTTTGTTTTCTTATCCTTTAAGGGCAGCTCAAATCCAATCCCAGTAGATATATTCAGCAAATATAATCTTAAGTAATAATCGCCATTATTTGATAGTTCTCTTAAAAGTCTTTTATTGGTCTGTATAGCTAAAAAACAAATTTCATGTTTTATTATCCATATAATAGATCTGTTTTAAAAGAAGAATATACTACAAAGACCCATGCATGTACATAGCCCACTTTCAGTACTTTAAAATTTTTAATTCATTTATATAAACAATGACATTTGGTATTCTAAGGCTGTGGGGACACAGATGTCATCAAATTGTACTGTTGGTGTCAGCCGGTGATGAGTGGAACACTTAGGTGTTTGACAACCCTTGTTTGGCAGAAGATCTCAAACTGAGTAAGGGAGGCAAACAAATATCAAGACATTCCTAATTTTCTTTCCTTGTGGTCATTTGATGAGATGCTGCCATATGCAAGAAAAGTGGCTGCTTTACTCCACAAAGTTCATCTAATCCTTAAAAAATTATATCCAGCACTCGGAAGATGAAATCTAAGGTCAGAGAAGTGACACTGTTTTCCCCAGGCCTCACTCTCTCTTTGCTGCTATCCCTTCAAATGAGAGCATGATGCATAATGTCTTCCTTTATCACCTGTTTGGAAAGTACTGATTTTCATGATCCACATAGTGGCCAATTCCAGCCTCTCATATCCTTTAGAGGGTACCTTTGTCAATAAGTTGCATCTCATTGTTGACCACACAACTGATTTTGGTCTTCATAATACTAGTTACAATGGTTTCCTTTTGATACTAGTGAAGATCTTCTCCCTGTTGCTCATGAAATGGATAACTGGTCTCTAACTAGATACAAGAAGTCGTGAGAGAATATTATTGGAAACAATCAAGTAAAATTTTCAGTGCAATTTTATGATTCAAATTAGAGAAATTAATTGAGTATTTTTCTTTAAGGTTATTGCTGAGTTAGCCCAGGCCTTCTCACTTCCAGTTCTGTTTATTTGATTTTGTATTTGACAAACATTTCACACAAATGGCTCAGGCAAAGCTCACATACATGAGCTGCCTGCCTCAGCCTTCCAGAGTCCTAGGATCATGGATGTCTGCCACCATGCTCAGCTTGGATCCTACTGTTCAAAATGCTGTTCCTTGTGGAAAGGATTTAAGGATTTGTTTTACTTTTACATTACCTGGGAGTTTCTTGAAGACAAAGTAAGATACTTATCTGAAATACATAGTAGAAAATTCAAGAAATAACACAATAATTTCTTATGATGACATGCGGAACCTAATCAAATTAGAAAATTCTAGTGGACAAAGTAATGGAAGTATAGAATTGTTGTCTAACGTGAATACATATATTGGATGTTATATGTGAAACTCACATCCACTGTGTGCCTGTTGCTGTTAAAACTTGTAAATAACTAATTCATTTTACCTTGAAAAAACTAGTTTACAAGGAACAAGACATTATTATTCCTGTTTTACAGACAAAGAATGCAACACCCAAGTAGACAACTGGTCCAAGAGGAGGCAGCTACTTCTGCTAAGTCCTAGTACTCCTGACCCAGTGTAATAGGTCCACACCTCCAGCCTTCCCTGAGGCCTATACTGTGAGCTTGGACTCCTGCAGAGGACATAAACAGGTACAAGGGGCTGGGGAGATGGCTCTGTGGCACAAGTGCCTACCTGGCACGTGCAAGGTCGTGAGTTCTAACCCTGGTCCCACAAAAAACAAAAACAAAACAAACAAAAAAAAAAAACCCAGCTATAATGTTTTGTGAAATACACTCCTTACAAAGAGGTCTCTTTAATAGAATATTATCTTTAGAAATGTTAGATCAAAAAAAAAAAAAGAAATGTTAGATCAAATAAGACAAAGAATTAAATCCAGGAGAAAAAGAGGTATACAAAAGCAGTCATTCAACTATTCTTTTGCATACAGCAGCAGAATATGTCCATCAGCACATTCTACATATGGACTTCTCCTGCACCCTGTGGATCATGATTCTGTCTGGTTCTACAGAGCGGATATCAAGGAAATAGCAGTAGCTCAGTTCCACAAGTGACACCTGGCTACTAGTAAGCGTCATGGACACTTTCTATACCCACGATATACTAGAACTTTGTGTTATATCCTATTCCCAAACTGCTAGAATTTCTGGTCATATATTTGTCATTCCAGTATTTATGTTTTGTTTTATTCTTAGTAATTCTTTACTATCAAGAAAAAATTTTCTTATTTGAGTTGTTTTGAAATATTTAACCTTGAATTAATATTTAATTAATTTTCTGAATATTGTTTAATCTTAATTTTCATTTTAAGATTTATACTGTACCTTTGACTTATAATCTACTTGCAAGATATGACATGATATTTTCTCCTAGTATCAGAAACTTCAAAAAGTATATTTCCATTTTCCACTGGCTTTATATTACTTCTTCCTTGTCTCTTACACACAAATAGATCTTTTTTTCTCTTTCAGTCCTTTGAATTAATTAGTCTAGTTTCTTATACACTTACTCTTCTTTTCTCTAATGTGGAATAATATAATATTTAGTTTTGTTCTTCAACAGCTAATTATATATATATATATATATATATATATATATATATAATATCCTTTAATGATTGTTTTTCTTCACAATTAGTTTTTTAAAATTCAAAATATTTATTTACTTATTTTAAATTTAACAATGGTTGTATTACATATTTTCATTATTGGATCAGTTCAGATTAATAGATACAGGTATGTGAGATTGATCAAACAATTAAACATTAACATTTTCAATAAACATTACTTCTTTTTTTAAACAGTTGACACACTGCATATTGTCCTCACAATAGTTATACAGAGACAATTAGTCTTGGACAATTTCATTTTGTGTATCTTGTTATGATTTTATTTAAATTTCTTGTACAAAACTTTCTTTTCTTGGAGATGTGCTATAATTTCAACTAAATTCACAAATTTCAAATCTTTAAATATTTATTGCTTACACCTTTCTACTTTGAGAATTCTACTTATGTGAATATAAGTTTCTTGATTTTGGCACAGAGTGAACTATTATATGACTGATCTGTAAATGCTTTCTTCTTCATTTTTATTTTGCACATATATTATTGTTATGTTCACTTAAGTTTGCAAATAACTTACAATGTACAATCTATTATTGATCTCATGCTAGGTATTCATTTCAGAAATATTATTCTAGAATTCACTGTGTCTACATTTTATGTCTTTAACATTTCAATATTTGTCTACAATTTTATTATGCTATACAATTATTGATTTTCAAGAAAGTTAATGAGAAAAAAAAAAAAAAAAAGAAATTTTAGATTAAGACCATAGTGTAATTTCTGTATTCTAGAAAAATTTCCTGTCACATTTTATCTTCAGCTCTGAATTCTTCATCTCAACAAGTGAGGGATGATTTTACTTACGAGTTTCCACATGAGTGTTCTACAATTCAAGAAGTATTTGCTTAAAACAAATATTAATAGTTTTCCGAATAATTAATTTTGTGAAGAAACACCCAGACTGAATGCATTTATACAAACATTAATTCCAAGAATCTTGGTAACAAAAATAACGTGTACCAACCAACATTAACAGATTTTTTGTTTAAATTTATTCTCTACTTTCCAAATTTTTGAAAAAGAATTTATTATTTAATAACCATTGTAATTAGGGATGATAAATTTAAAACTGAAAAACTAGGTAAATTTTTAAAGTTACGTGTTATATATTAAGTAAAAATCTTGTTTGGGAAAAAATAACAATTGTTGAATCAAATTCCTTATGGAAAAAAATAGAAAAAAACAACTATAATTGGTGATGAAAATCAATTACAATGATCAAGGAAAACTATAGAACTAAAAGCTGTATTTAACGCTCTAAGTAGTGGCCACTATGGTTGTAAAATATTTCAAAATTTAAGCATACACAATTTTTGTTTTTTCTTCCCCTTACTTTGTGAAAGTTGTTGAACAATACATAAAACCATTTCCTCGTGTTTTCTACATACCCTTCCCACAGATAATGTGTTTTTAGCCATCATAATAAATGTTGGGTGATTGATTGATTTACTATTGAGACAATAATACAATATAGTAGCCCAACTCGCTAGCTGTGGCTTTCCTTTTGGAAACGTCTCCTCAATGATTTAGTCCCAAGATTCAAAGAGATAGGAAACTGCCCAGTGAAACAGTGACCTGAGTGGCACCTGCAGACCCCAGAGCCACCCCCTTCAATGATAAAGAGTATTTCTGCAGGTAAAGGAGGGAAGGACAAGCTTGGCTGTCCTGCCTCTTGACAGAAGAGATAAATCACCGTGCACACTGGAGGATACCTTTCCAGACTGCCCTCTGGGAACTTCATGACGCAAGCTGTGCACATATTACTATGCACATTGCTGCTGGTCATACTCAGACACACATCCACAGCCTACCGCTGTCATTGTCTAGTGGGGAGAGACAGCTATTTTTCTCCATCAACAGATACAGGCTTAGAAAGGACACAAAGAACCTGATACAGTGTGCCCAGAAGATCTCAATTTTTATAGCAAAATATGCTCCTGATTAATGATACACTCTACTTGCCCTGACTCTGTCATCTGATACACAACATGTCATCACATCGTTGTGATTGACTTTTCACACAATTTGAGCTGAATGTGATTGTCATCCAACACAGGCAGGTAGCTGATGGACTTGGTCTCACTTAGAAGAGGACAAAGTATTTGCTCACAGAAAAATCTCCAGGGTGCTGTTATTTTTAATTAGTAATTTTTTTTGGAGCATTCATGAAAGACCAACTTGGTTTCCTCAGTTTTTCTTGTATGTCATGAATGCAGTTTAATATAATTTGGACCAGTTATGATAATCATAAAAAATGACATAGAAGGACTGAAAATCTTCAGGCTAGAAACACAGTGTCACTTTGGAAGTCAACAACATAAAATTAATGAACCAAAGGAGATAAAATTAATGAACATAACTATTAGCAAGCTTCCTGTAGTTTGAGAACAACAATGTAATTTTAGATAAAGTCTTCACAATTTAGCCTCTTCTATGAGAATATTCTCTGGTGATATTTTTCTGCTGCAGCTTCTTTGGTTGAATAATTGTGTCAAAAAAAAAAAAAAAATGACTAAAGTCCCTGCTTAGGAAGATTCAGGGAATGGGATTCAATCCTCACTGTGCAATGCCTATCCTGCCACCAGGATGCACTGAGATGGTGATTGAGACTGGGCCTGGTGGCACACACCTGCAATCCCAGGTCTTGGGAGTCTGAAAAGAGGAGAATCACTAGGCTTTTGATTTGTGTAGTGAGACCCTGTAGAACTTCCACTAAGTACATTAAAAGATGCATGTGATGTTCTTCTGTCATGTAGCCTACTCTAAGGACTGAAACAGTGGAAGCAGACAGTATCTTATAGTCCTTACATCTTAAACCAGATCAATTTTGTAATTACATATTACATTTATACTTCACTGCTTAAAATTTGCTATTATAGAAAAATAAACTAACAAGCTTTCTGTACTAGCTTCCGGTTCTGAAATGTTGGTCATGGGATAAAGTAATAGTAATTTACTCTGTTCTTGCTTTTGCTACTGGACTGACATAATGTGCCATGTTAGGTTGTGCCTATGATGCTGAGAGATCACGTGGCAAAATACCACAATGCCCTTAAATATCGTTTCTCCTTTGATCAGCATCACTTCAATGTTCCTCAGACAAAAGTTTCTAAAGCTCGGTAAACCCCCCAAATCACAGGCAGAGTGGCAGCTGCTACGTGAGGCACTTTCATAATCAAGTTTCTCCAGTACGATTTATGCGCTTTGGAGCTCCACATAAATTTACACTTTTTTGAATTGTCCATGTTACTTTCTACTGATGGACATGTGGAGTCTGAGTTTATTGGTTTTGGTCTTGATTTAGTCTACTTCTTGTGCGTACCCATTCTCTTTGTAACCGATAACGAAGAGAAAAATAAATGCAATTCAGCTTGACTTTTTTATTTTACTTATTTTAGTTCTCTGTGTCACAATTTGTGATCTCAAAATGTTAGGGGGAATTTTCCAATAATTACCTGAATGAAGAAAAATTGTAAACAAGTGTAGGGACTTCACAATATCTCAAACATAAATAAGTTCCTGGTCTTTTCACCTCATCTATGTGTTTAAAAAAATACTCTGATATTTCTTTAATTTTTTATAAATAAACAGGTTTATGGGTTTTCGGGGGATATAAAGGCACTCACAATTATCACAAAAGGAATGATTATAACACAAACCCACTAACAAGATATAAAGTCTGGTACTGAGAGGTAAATTTGAAATTGTCTTTCCCAAATTACTATCTAAAGTTATATTTTAGCTAGACATACATTGGTTGAATATGATTTTAACCAACTTCTCAAAAGACTATTTATTTCCATGTTAATACCCAAGTGGAAAAAATGTGATTTCTCATCAGCATGTATAAATTATCTTCATTTGTTTGCCCTTGTTTATTCAACTTATTAAAAAGGGGGCTTTTTGAAGATTTGACATCAAAGAATAAAGAGAATCATTTGACTAAATATTTTTATCCCTGGAATTAAAATATTTAAAACATTTAAAGCCTGTGTTAGCACATCGAAGTTCAAGGCCAGTGGCTTTGGTCTGGCACACACTTACGTACATGCATGTGACGTGTTTGGGTCCCTTTTGCCCCTACTCTGCCATCTCACTTCAGCCCTTGCCTCCTGACATTCTTTCTGTTTTCTAACCATTAATTTCTGTACAGTATTATACCTAGCAGGTAGTGGTATGAAAAAAAATTCATAAGGGCTCTAAGATTATAGGTTAGGAGAGAGGAGTGAGGAGTGAAGAAGGTAAAGGACATGCTGGAACTTCCAGGATATAGACAGCGATCCACTCTGTAGGTGGGGCTCTGGTATTTCCTTGGTGGACAATGACTGACTTGTTTAGGAAAAGCACAGATAAAGGCACATAGGGACAAGTCTGAGCTGTTAGGCTACGATCTTTCTCTTAAGTGAGAATCCTTAGTATACTTAAGAAAACCCATGTTCAAATGCCTTCGAATAACAATATCACCTATTTAGGTCTATCAGTGTCTCTCTTAGTTATATTAGCTGGATTTACATTGATCTGCGAATGCTATAACGGAGTTTTTTGTTTATTTGCTTGTTTTATGGAACAGTAAAGAGCAAATAGAAGGAATGTGGTTACAAACGGTGGCTTTTGTGTGCATTGCTATGCAGTGCTGATGCTAGCGATCCTCTTCTCTCAGTTTCCTCAGCTCTACTCTTTCAGGCCTGGGCCACCACTCTAGGTTTTGGGGCTTCTTGGCATGTTCAGAGTTGCAGAACCAATAGGGCATTCAGTAGTAGGGACCGATCTCAGGACCTTGTGCTTGGCGAGCAGGCGCTTAGACTGCCGAGCTATCTCTCCAGCAGCTCACTAGTTTTTTCTATTCTAACTTTAACTACCTTTATTCAGAAACATGTGCTCTACTGCTTTCTTCTTTAAGAAGAGAAATTGTATTTTTCCTTCTTTATTTGGAGTTCGCTGCTATGTGTAACATCCTTTTATACTTCACCATAGCAATTATACATTTTCGTCCCCTGCTTACTTTAATTAACGTCTAGTTTGTTAAAGAAAAACGTGTCTTCAGCTTTACTCCAGGGTAAGGAACAAACTAGTTATAAGGGACTGATGATGGATCAGCCCGGGCACCAATCATTAGGTTATCTTGGCAGTGCGCAAGATTAATTTGCCCCTATGTTGCATAAATGAAAATCAGGTTTATTTCTTTGTCTCACCTTCGCTTCAAGATCTAAAGTTCCTTCAGATGTAGTCAAGAGATTCTCTGGTGAAGAGAAGAGATAATCCCAGAGGTAAAGAGAAAAGTTGGGCTTCAAGCTCCCCTAAGAGCTGCCATTTCCAGCAGGCCTGGCAAAAGCCCAAAGAGCTATACATCTATTAGTCACTCTATTCTTTGCACATTTTGGAAGCAAATATTTCTATTCTTTGCCATTCTGCACCTGTGGAAAATCTGAAGCTCTGAAATTCTATTAAGCTAGTAAGTAATAGAAGTGAGTTTAACATAGTTACTATGATCATATTTGGGTGTTTTATAAAATGCCAGCATCAAAGTGTAATAAAAATGAAGTTTATTCAGTAAAACAAATTTAGTGAAATATCTGTCAAAATAAAAATTAAATAAATTGTCTTAAAAGAAAAGGTGAATTGTGTTCTGAATTAGTTTAACTGAACACAAATTACGGAATACTTACTACATTTGATTAATCAAATGCATAAACACCACTTAGATGATTTATCGGAAATTGGTTAAGGTGGCCACAGCTTGCCTTTTTTGTATTTCAAGCTTAGCAGTTTGACTACTATGAAATATTTGTCATACACTAAATTTTAAACAATACTATGCTGCCGGGCGTGGTGGTGCACGCCTGTAATCCCAGCACTCGGGAGGCTGAGGCCAGAGGATTGGTGTGAGTTCCAGACCAGCCTGGGCTACAAAAGTAAGCTCAAGGCCAGCCTGAACTGCATAGTGAGACCCTGTCTCAAAAAGACAAAAATAAATAAATAAATAAATAATAGTATGTGCTTTTCATCTTTGTGATGTGAAAAATTTGGGGACAATCATGGCAAATATTACACAAATAAATACATTTTATAATGTGACCACATACTCATCATCAATGACTTTGAAAGGGGGGGGGGACTTAAAAAAGAATAAAGATGAGTCACATACATGGTCTAACTCCCCACCGTGAATATAATCATTATACACTGAAATGTATACTAATAAAAATAAAAGTAAACTTTAAAAAGGGGAAAGGAATTTTGATAGTCTGTTTTCCTTTTAAGGCTTTTATATGTGGTGTTAATTTGACCAAAACATAGAGGCAGACAGCTTATGTATCCAGAGTGGGATGTCACCCTCACGAGCCACCACATATGCTGGAGTGTCATCTCCTGATGATAAAATTCTGCTTGCTGAGATCCTGCAAGGCCCCATTCCCACAGACAGCGCAGATTTGGTACCTGTAACTCAACTCTCACCTTCTCTCACCCCAGAAGAAGTGCTAGCTGTCTCCTGGTGGGTCAGCGAACTCCGTGTCTTCTTTCTCCTATAACTTTCCGAGACTTTCAGCTGTTGGATAGCTCAACTTTGAATGTGTAAACATCAAAGAATTTTCCCTAGATAAAAGAAAACAAAGCCGGTGCAAACGAATACACATTTTCAAGGAGTCTCGAAAAAAATTCTGCATTGATTAAAATAAGACAGTGGTCTCAAAGCCATCAGCCCCGTCTTCAATAGCTACTCTCCATGTGATAATCACATCAAATATATGTACTGATGGATTAGAGCTTAAACAACTCCGATAACAATTGTAGAAGACTACTTAAAGAATCAGTCACATTCTGTCCTCTTCATTAGGAGGCCACACTGTCACATTTTGTGAAATTGCATCTGTTAAAACCAAATTCTCTTATACCTAAGACACAAAGGGATGTAGGAAGTCCTTTTTAAAATTATAAAATAGTTTGTAGTGTTCAATCTCAGTATATTACTCTTCCTTGCTGGCTTGCCCAGACCGATATTTCCTTCTCTGCTTTGGTAGCATGCTCTCTAAGCTGACTGTTTTGGTGTGAGCAAAAAGCTATTATTTGGGCTAGATAACATTTTACATAGCAAAAGATAAATAATTCAATGCTGTAGAAATAGTTATTTCTCTTCTTAATTTTTATGTATTTCTTTAAATTTTTCTTTCTTTTAATTTTGCTTATATATATCTGGAAATATGAGTAACTAGTTGGAAGACAACATTATGTGTTCTAACAAGCACTGTGAAATTCATGTTATTTGGTTAAGTGGAATTCTGTTTTTTTATCTTTTTAAAAAATATATTGTATTTCTTTGTTTTTATATTATGGCCAGCTCACCCTGCCCTGGGGGTGGGGCTGGCACAGCATGTGGCGCCAAGGATCAAAGTGCAGTCTCTGTGGTTGCCTAATCTTGCGAAGCAGGCACTTTAGACTGCTGAACTATCTTGCCGGCCCTGAAATTCTGTGTCACTTGCAATTTTTCTGTTTTAATACTATTTTGTACTCTTTTTTTTTTTTTTTTTTTTTTTTTTTTTTTTTTTTTTTTTTTTTTTTTTTTTTTTTTTTTTTTTTTTTTTTTTTTTTTTTTTTTTTTTTTTTTTTTTTTTTTTTTTTTT
>PVJA010020649.1:0-28127 GCA_004027025.1 Myocastor coypus | reverse complement strand
TGGGACGGAGACAGCGACGGACACCCCTCAACCCTAGGTACAGGCACATGTGCCCTTGTGCTTTGTGAACAAGGTTGGGGCACAGAAATGAGAAAGCGGGGCCAGTAGGAGACTGACAATTATAGCAAGGAGGTCTTAAATTAGAAACTTAACCACATTCTGAGCACCTAAGAGTTCCTAGTGGGGAGTAAAAGGCAAATGCCCTTGCCAGCCAACTGGCACCTCCTAGCACCCAGGAAGGAGGAACTCTCACAGGTCCTCAGCTCAAGAAATCAGTTAACTGCCTAAAAGTGTAGGGGAAAGTGCACGCAAGGACAATCTCAGAGAGCTGCACTCCGTTCCATGGGACCTGCCACCATCTGCACCATGGACTTCCCAACAGCGAAGGCAAGCACCCAGAGCAACTCCACCCTTGCCAGCCTCCACAGGCATCAGCACTCACCAGGGCATCAGACACCTAAAAGTTTACAATGAGATGGAAACATAGCTCACATTTTGACATGGGAAAAGGCTGTGAAATTAACAAAAGGGTCATTAGAAGGGTATGGGTATCTTAAAAAATTAGAGAACTGAAAAACATGGGCATCATGTATGAAGTACACTTGGTAAAGACCATGAGATTCCCAATTCCTGGCTTGGCTGCAGCACTCTGTCTCAAGTGTAAGTTTACATGGACTGCATCATATAGGACTTTCCCCAAAGTGATGCACAAGTCCTGCACACTCAATGCAAGGGAAGCACCCATGATTACTCCACCCACATATGATCAGAGCACATGTTTTGGTGCATGATCTATACATTTTTATTCTGTTATATACTCAAAGTATACCCTTATAAATTACATGCACTGTCTCAAGTCTTTTGCTACCTTGGCATATTGCTAAACATCCCTCACTAATATAATCATTGTGTATCCTACATCACTTGAAGTGTTACATTTTAATTAATGTTTAGACTGTTCCCAGTTTTCATATGTGAAAAATACTGTGATAGACGGCTTCTCCCATGCATGAGTTTCATTTTCAAGAGTGGTGCTAACTAATCGAGGACCTCATGCTCCGTGTAGCTTCCCATTCGCACAGTGCTCAAAAATGTGGCTATAATTGAAATTTGCGCATCATCTCCACTTCACCCGTCAGGTATTTGATGGAAACTGATAATTAGCAACAGTCCTTACAGTGATCTCATTTACACTAATTAATAAAATCAAGGAAGGTTGAAATTTACTGTCTTGTTCACTGAGTCTTGAGTCTGGCAGCTGTTATGATCAAGGGAGGCATTTGTGCTGGCTACTCAGATGGTCTGAAAAGTCATCCTGCTGATTATCTTCTAGTAAACTATCCTTAGGATATAGATATAGATATAGACATGGACATGGATATAGACACAGATACTTTTTAAACTGAGGATTGAACTTGGGATCTTGCTCTTTCCAAGCATGCGCTTTATGCCACTGAGCTATCTCCTGAGCCAGGAATCAATATAATAAGAATCAAATCACTAAATTTCTTGACTGACAGGAATTCAAACTGACTTTGGCTTGGGGTTTATCAAAAAAGAGAGAAAAAAACTTTACTAATTTATTAATATATATGGAAAACTAAGACAGTTGGTAAGTATCTTTTTTGGAATACTCTACAGAGGAGGAAGTAATTTATCCATATATGTTAGGCATGATATTGATCAGAGAAAGTACGGTTGAGTTGAGACAGGACTTACTCGCCAAGTACCATACTCTTTTAATGTTCCACTTCACTGGCAATCTAGACAGTGTTTATTTAGTACATACCATATCTTAGGTGTATATGAGTGTGTATGTATGTGCGTGTGTGTATATGTATATGTATGTGTAAGTGCATGCATATATGTGTCTTAGTTACTCTTCTCTCATTGCTTAGACAAATACCCACACTCAAAATGAGCTAAGGAAACTTTTATTTAGCTCACAATTACTGAAGGTTTCAGTCCATATTCAGCTGGCTCCAAGGCAGAGCGGTACATGTCAGAAAACCTTTCATGGTGGCAGCTAAGAGCAAGAGCACAGGGAGAGCTAGCAGCTGCTCAAGCAGCTGACTTCTCTTCCTCCCTTACATTGAAGTGCAAATCATCTGCCCCAGAGGAGGTGCAGCACTCATACCCACAATAGTCAATTACAAATTCCAGAAGCAGCCCCATGACGACATGAGGCTTTGGGGGGACTCCTATACACAAACTGCTATGATTTATGTCTAGTTGTCTCCCCAAAGCCTCATGCAATCATGGGATGGGGACTTCTAGAGTTTCAGACTTGCCTCATGATCCCTGGGATTATGTGTTTTAGTACTGACGGGATTACAGGTCTGAGTATATCTGGGATTACGGGTATAGCCTAAGGCGGATAGGCTGAGGAAGAGAGCCTGAGTGCAATATAGAGAGAGGCAGACTTCTGCTGTTGCTCTCTGCTCTCCTGGTTATTCCATTGCCTCCACTGCCATTGTTGCTGTTCTGCTGCCATGAACTTCTGTTCTCTGCCATGTGCCACTCAGCCTTGGAGGCAGGTGAATATGGACTGAAACCTCCAGTAACTGTGAGTTAAATAAACCTTTTCTTCCTTCATTTTGGGTGTTGAGTATTTGTCCCAGCAATGAGAGAAAAGTAACTAAGATAGAATTTGGTACCAGAGAAGTGGAGTAATTGCTGCGACTAACCTGACCATGTGGATTATAAGCTTTGGGAATGGCTTATGGGAAAAGATAGGAAAGGTTCAGAGATATCAGCTACAAGCAAAGCACTGGAACAGCTTTGGCTGTTCTGTTTGGGAGATTCTGGTCAGAACTTAGACCAGAAGACTCGCTTGAAGCCTGGGTATAAAGAATGGCTCATGAACAGAGATAGCAAATATTTGGAGAGGTCGTTTACTTGCAAAGAGCTAGAAAAGCTTTGGCTCTTCTGTAGGGGAGATTCTGGCCAGAACTCAGACAAGAAGACTGACAGAAGGCCTGCCTATAAAGTCTAGGCTGAGGAGGTTTCTGCTGGGAAAAAGGATAGCATTGGTCATTGGACTCCGATGATTTGTGCTATGGATTGGCTGAAAGTCTGTCGGAATTTTGCTCGTGCCCAGAGACTTTGCCAAGACTGAGACTAAGCATGGAGGACTGATTAATCTTTCAAGACATATTTCAAAGCAGCAAACTATTGTGGCGGTGGCATGGTTGTTGGTGGTGGCTTTTAGCCAGATTTACATTGAAAATCAAGAACAAAAAGCCAAGAAGGATGATTTAAAATGTGAATTTGGCCATAAAGGAAACATCAAGAAAGCAATGGACTGCAAAGATGGAGCTGAAAAGATCTCCTCTACTGGGAAGGAACCAGAAAATCAAAAGGATAGCCTGAGGGCATCACAAGAGGTGGCAGCTCTCCACCCTTTGCAGCCCCAGAATTACAAAGGAGAGAGGCTTTGCCTTGAGAAGAAAGCCACAGAGACCCAAGTACCAGAACGGCGGCAGCGGCCAAACCAGGTTCCAAAGTGGCACTGATATAGAGAATTTGTTTTTTGGAATCAAGGTCAGAGTGTTCATCATTCCAGGCACTCCACCCCTACAATCAAGAGAGAAGGAAGCCTGGCTACTGCTCCAGCTGGTAGCAGACCTTGGCATGATCCAGGTGACATTGGTTTAAGGCACATTCAGAAAGCAAGAGTTGTTAGATTAAGAAGGCTTCCACCTTGATTTCAGAAGAAAGCCTGGGAGGCCAGGCAGTGTGCCCCTGAGAGGGCAGTATGTGAAGCAGAGAGTGAGAAGCCAATTCACCCCAGAGGTTTGAAAAAGCCAGGAACATGGATCATGCAAAGAGGAAGCAACACCGGCCTAAGAGGGAAGCTATGGAAAGCAGAGAGTGAGAAGCCAATTTGCCCCAGAGGTTTGAAAAAGCCAGGAACATGGATCATGCAAAGAGGGAGCAACACCGGCCTAAGAGGGAAGCTATGGAAACTACTGCCAAGAATGCCTTAGGTATGGAGCTGCATGGAGCCCACAACTCAGTGCAGACTGTTTTGGATGCTCCAGTTGGAACTATGGGATTTAATGTTTACCCTGCTGGGTTTTGGACATGTGTTGGTCCCAGTGTTTTGTATTACCCTGTTGTTTGCAACTTTTCGAATCCTTATGTGTATCTCATGCCTTTGAATGTTGGATATGTTTAACTTTTCTATTGTACAGGGGCTCACAGTTGACAGTCTATCTTCGATCTTGGAGAAGATTTGGGATTTGGACTTTTCAGCAATGCTGAAACTGTTGGGATTTTGGTAACTCTTCCAGATGGACTAAAATGTCTTCTGTACAAAGCAATGTGCATGAGACTTTGGGAGTCAAGGGGCGGAATGTTATGGTTTATGTCTAGTTGTCCCCCCCCAAAGCCTCATGCAATCATGGGGTAGGGACTTCTAGAGTTTGAGACTTGTCTCATGATCCCTGGGATTATATGTTCTAGTATTGATGGGATTGTAGGTCTGAGTACTTCTGGGATTATGGGTTATAGTCTAATGCAGATAGGCTCAGGTGGAAAGCCTGAATGTAATATATAGAGAGAGGCAGACTTGCGCTGTTGCGCTCTGCTCCCCTGGTTATTCCGTTGCCTCCATTTCCATTGTTGCTGTTCTGCTGCCATGAACTGGATGCTCTCTGTTGTGTTCCACTCTGCCTTGGAGCCAGCCAAGTATAGACTGAAACCTCCAGTAACTGTGAGCTAAATAAACTTTTCCTTCTTTCATTTTGGGTGTCAGGTATTTGTCCCAGCAACGAGAGAAAAGTAACTAAGACACAAACCATAACAATATGTAATGTTTAAGTATGTACATGTGCATATACATGTGTATGTGTAGGTACCTGTGTATATGTGTTTGCAGGTACGTTCAGGTTCATGTGTGTGTGTATCTGTACAAGTAGGTGCATCTGTATATGTATGTGTATATATGTATATGTGTAGGTGCATGTATATATGTACATGTGTGCATATGTGCATGTGTGTGTGTGTGTGTGTGTGTATGAATGTGCATGTGTATGGGTATGGGTATGCCTGTGTGTATGTATAAGGACAAATGCCCAATTCTTCTCCCTATCAGTATAATAACAAGTAAAGGAAGCAGTAAATTTCTGTCATTAGACTAAGTCCTTAGGATTATGATTTTCTCTTGAAAATGAAGCAGAACACATACTTTGCATTCAGCTTTTCCTCATGCCCTTCTGCAGGACTGCTGGATATTTCAGTGTCGATCTACAACATCCCCTGAAAGGTCTCAGTGACCCAAGATCGGGTTCTGGGAGTGTTTGCACCACGGGGCCATCACAAGTACGATGGCTGAAGTGGATGGATCCCTGGAGTGTGACCTGCAGGGGAGTGTTCTGGTCCCCAGTCCATCCCGTCTCACCTTCTGCTTCCTGGATGCCATCTAGTGAGCAGTTGTCCACCATGAGCCCATTTCTGTCTTGGAGCCTGTCTTAGGTATTCTTTTTATTGCTGAGCCAAAATACCCAACACCCAAAGTTAAAGAAAGAGAGATTTATTGCAGCTCGCAGTTTATAGAGGTTTCAGTTCATAGGGGGCTGGCTCAATAGCACGGTGGCTTCGCAGAGGGAAATCACAGAGGAGAAGCAATTCTTGGCTGGCAGAGGCATTAAAACAGCAATGTGGTCACATGGCAGCAGGCGACACCAGCCTGCCTTCTGTACCTAACAATCTACCCAGGTCACCTGCCAGTAGGGTAGGCAGCACTCACACCCTGGTAGGGCACTGGACTATAAGCCACTCAGCATCACATCTTTCATCACTACATCACACACCCTAGATCCAGCGACCGCTGATCCACCCACCTGTGACCACGGGAGCATTTGGGGTACAGGTAGATGCAAGCATCGCAGACCCAGACAACCACGGACTAAATCCACTGAATCAGTGAGTCAAGTGGACCTTTCTTACTTGAAATGGAAGACATAGGGCAGCGTGGCCCAGGTGGGGAAATTGGCCAATATGCCACATAGATGTCATGATGATAAAAATATTTCAAAAATATAGTCAAGGCTTCCAACTCCAGGCCATCTCAGTTAGATATCACCTAAACCCAATAAAAGTTGGTTAAAATAACCTTGCTGACTGCACTACCTGAGTACATACACATTATTATTTTATTTCTTCATATTGACTAACCAAATTGCATATAACTTGTCAACTTTATTTTATTTTTTTTAACTTTTTTTTTGTTTGTTTATTTATTTATGGCCGGCTCAGCCTGCCCTGAGGGCAGGGCTAGCGCAGCATGTGGTGCTGGGGATTGAACCGCGGTCCCTGCAGCAGTCCAAGCTTTCCTGAGCAGGCACTTTAGACCACTGAGCCATCCTGCCGGGCCCCTAACTTGTTAACTTTAAAACCAATACAAAGGTGACATCTTTGGACAAAGGAGGTGGTCACTGCAGAGTCACTGACATAGGAGCCAGACGCCTCCTACTTCCCTGAACACTGAACAGAAATGTAATACCACAATTTGAATGTACAAATGTGAGTGCAAAAAAATTTAAAAATAAATATATAAATTAAAATGTCTTGCCTCTGTGTACTGGGGTCCTTGGTTTCTTTCTCTGCAGCAGACTCTGAGAGTTCCTGTTCTACCAAGTGTAAGACAACAGCTCCCTCCAAATTGTACCAGTGGGTGCTAAGGGTGCAGCTCAGTGGGAACACTTGCCTGAAACATGGGGCATCTGGGTTTCATCCACAGTTCAAAGTAAAAAAATGCCATTACGCACCCTGAGAGTAGAAGACTGCACAGGGTTGTTATCTTATCTAAATCATCCTTAGTACATCTTAAAGATGCTTCTACACACAGAAATCAGTTCAGTTTTTAGGAGCTGCCTATTGTCATGAGAAATGCCAGACACCCAAGGGAGGCAGTCAGATAGGGAGGGGCCCTGGAGTTCCAGGGCAAAGGTGAAAATATCCCAACTGCGGACAGAGATGCATGCAACCAGGCTTCAAGATGAAGTCAAGATGACCAGAACTGTGTGTGTCCTCGAAGGACCAATTCTCAACTAATGAAACCAAGGCAGACAGCAGTCGCCTCAGCGGGTGCTGGACACCTCCTGAACCATCATTTCCTAGAAAAGTGTTCCTTCTGTCCACATTGCTGGTGATGCAACTCGCTCCCTCACTGGGTCACCATTATCTACACAGCCATACATGCAATCTTACTGGCCTGTCATAGCTGTAACCCATGTTGCATCCATGTGAGTTTTGCTCCATAAAACTTCCCTATAGAGCCTGGTCCTCAGGTATCCATTTGGATCCCCTCCTGACAGTAGTTTTCTATTAATATATATTCCCTAACTCTGAAACTCTGTTGTTCCCAGAATTCATGCCTCTGATTTTAGAGAACTCAAACTCAGTGTCTCGAACACCTGACAGGTTGAGAGTGGCATTTCCTCCAGATCATGTTTAGGCATTGTTGTGTCATCTCAGCAACACCACCATTCATTAGTCAAATTTCTGCTGATTGATATTCAGATATTTCTTCCTCTACACATCATCATTTTATGCTTATTATCCTTATAAATATATCATTATGCACGTGAGTAAATTTACTTGCATGATAAATTCTATAAATTAGTTAACTGGTCAGAGGGAAAATACATTTTAAATTTTGATCAGTGTGGCCATCTGTCTGTCTCCTACCACAGAGAATCAATATACACATGAAATAAATGTAAATAATGATAACCAAAAATTATGGTATCATCTGCTTCCTTAAGCCCTTTTGAATACAAAGCCACCAGGTTGTTAGTTTGAAACCTGCATGATAAACAAATATGGTGCAGTTTCATTATGTCTTACTTTGTTAAGAGTAGAACAGGTATCTTTGCATAGGTTTTGTAACCATGTGTTCTTTTGAGCTATCTTTATATGGCTCTGAACACTTTTGTATACAGCTCTGTTACCGATGATCTAGTTTCAGCTCTTCTTCCATGTGTCCTTCATGTCACAAAAAAGGTCTTATACATATTTTTCTTGTTGTATCACCTCCTTTGTCTTATAGTATTTTCTGAAAAGTATTGTAATAAATTGTACACATTAAATTTACCCATCTTTTCTTCTCTGTCTTGTGTTCTGTTTAGTTTTTCTCATGCTTGAACAATATCTCCTAAATATCTATTACTTGTATAGTTTTATGTCTTACTTTTAAATATCTGGCTTATCTGGATTATATTTTACTTTTGAGAAAGGTCTCCAAACTGTTTTCCAGATGGCTACATCACTGACCCCAGTCTGTATGGAATATCCTCTTGTCCCATTGATATGAAACATCTTTCTCACTTCCTGAAGTGCAGGGCATAACTGAGTCTCTGCATATCACCTCAGTCCTTGGTCTGTCTAGTCAGCCAGGTGAAAGCAGGATAGATAGCTGAGTAAGGTAGAAATATTATGTCAGTCAGGGTGGAACCTGCAGGGAGCCACAGCACAGAGGGAAACTTATCACAACTGCGGGCAGAGACAGGCCTGTGGGAGGACAAGCCTCAAGATAAAGGTGGTATGACCAGGCCTCAGTTAAGTGACACACCAGCTGAAGGAAGTCTAGCTAGGTGTCAGCCACCTCAGTGAGCGACCAAGATCCTTGAGCTCACCCCTTCCTGAAAAGTTCTTGGTTCTTTCCGAGTTTCCAGCACTAGCCACATGACCTGCTTTCCCAACTGGGTCACTTTTAGCTAAGCAACTGCACTGTAGTCTTTTTGGTTTGTCATAGCTGTAAACCATGCTGTACCCACATGGCTGTGCCCTATAAAATTTCCCTGAAAAGTGGGGTCCTCAGCAACCCACCCCAGACCCCCGTGCCTCTTAGGAGCTGTGTCTCTCACCTTCAGTAAATGTTCCTGACCCTTGAGCTCTGCTGCTCCCAATTCAGTCTTCAGTTTGGGGAAACACAAAGCCAGCATGTCAGACATCTACCAGGCTGAGAGCTACAAGAGTTTGCCCATGTTATGGTTGGAGGCCCTGATATCAAGAGGGTGTACAACTTGCATTACTGAAGCTGCCTAGTACTTCACACTGTCTTGCAATGTTTTCACCAGAGACCCAAATCTTACACTGTGTGTGTAATCCTTCATTAATGATATCCACTTTTTATTATCAGTATGACTGGATCCACCTAACTTTTGTGCCCGTGTTCTGAGGTAAGAAGCCCAAAGCCCATGAGCAGCACACAGCAAGCAAAAGGGGCAGCCCCATGCATGTTGATTAGAAGGGATAAAAGAAAATCTCTCTGTGGGTCAGCGGTGGACACTCTGCAAAGCACACTCACGGCAGTGCAGGCTCCTCACAGGCCTTTCTCGGATCCTCTGTCTCTTGGATTTCATTAGTCCAGGATAGTCTGTTTAGGTATGTTAATTCACGTGGGCCCCACTTCCAGTTTACTTTAAATTACCAGTTCAGGGTCTGTGCCCACTATGCCCAATTTCCCCTCCCCGCTAACTCCATGAGAAGCTATCTCATTTCTCTTTCTTACATATTTATTTTTATTTTCATAACAATATTCTCCAAAGTATATTTTCAGTGCAATTTTTATATTAAAAAAAAAAAAACCCTAACATCATTTTAAGTCTTCCTTTTTCCTAACATTATACTATTTATTTATTACAACTGGAGAGCTATAAAAATATGATCTCTGGCATAGAGAAGTTGACAGTCTAATGAAATGAACAGATCAATTTTAGAACCATTTGAAGGACTCAGCAGTAATTTTCACAGGCAGCAGGAGGTATCAGGAAAGACGCCATAGGGAGGAGCAGTGTGAATCTCCACACAGGAGAGAAGGCACTCACTCCTTCCACACCAGTTCTTTGGTGCTGACCAGAAGTGGTCACTGGCACCCTGGCAAGTTTCTTCACTATACTCTAAAGACCCTGTGGCAATTTTCCTGTCACTGTTCTTTGTTTCTAAATTTACCTCACAAAATGAGTTCCCCGGGAATAATGTTTTCAGGATGGATGTTGGGCCCATTCATACTCAGAAATGTGTTTGACCAAACTGCATCCCACAGGTCTCACTTATGCCTCCCTTGGGATAAACCCAACCCACATTCGCCCCAGGAATTTACCAACAAATGCTTTATGATGGTTGCGGCTGAGTGTAAGAGCAGTGTGGGCATATTTAGTAGTGCCCAGTGTGCTTGCTGTGTAAATCTAGAGGTTTCACCCAGGCTTTAACCTCCACAGGAAAATGACATGATCACTAAGACAAGACAAGCACTACGTTGAAATCCAAAGACATACTATCAAGGTATAAAACTATAGCTACAGGGCATGATTTATACTTTACATCTACAGAGAAAAGAAATGAAATGGAAAACATTGGGCTCTGCCCAGTATCTTGAAATTTTCATGTTTGAAAAACACTTCTTGTGTTAGTTTTACCAAAAACGATCTAAATAGCATTGATTTTTTGGTCGGAGAAAACCAGTTCTTAAATATATAAATAATAAATACTTGGGGCCCAGTAGGATGGCTCAGTGGTCTAAAGCGCCTGCTTAGGAAAGCTTAGGCCACTACAGGGACCACAGTTCGACCCCTGGCACCACATGCTGCACTAGCCCTGCCCTCAGGGCAGGCTGAGCCAGCCATAGAAATAAATAAATAAATAAACAAACAAAAAGTTCTGAAACAAGGAAAAAATAAAAAATAAAAAATAAAAATAAAAGTCTTAAAATAATAAGAATAATAAATACTTAATTTCTCTGAATTTTCTCTTCTTTCATAATCATGCACACACATAGCACAGGTTCTTGCTGCTATGTTCTCAGACGTTTAGTATTGGAAACTTTGAAGAAATTTGTTACAATATAGACAAACATGGCAAAGTAAATGCATCATTTTTCTGATAATAATGAGCCAATTTATATACAGTCATAACCCAGATATCTAATTGTCTAATGCTTATCTCATAAATATCCAGCTTACCAAAAAAATAATTCAGAGTTGCTCAGGCCTTTGAGGGCTGCCTGTGACAGAGGACGAGTAGGGCCATGGCATGGGTCTTCTAGAAAGGCAATTAATAACAAGCAGCATTCACACAGCATTTTCTCTTCAAAAAACTTTGCGAACGCTACTTAACCCAAACACTAACCTTCTAAAGGGAGCAAGCAGGAATTAGCATTTGTTTTATGACCCGAAAAAAAGGATGCTCAACACAGCTCCTATTATGCCTGGTCAGTGGGTCGCTCAGTGACAGTGGGTGTCTCTTCCTTTGCATTGTAAGTGATTACAGGTCAAGTTTGCTCAACTTTGACATCACTAACATTTTAGCATGGACAGTGGCTTACTGTACTATTCCTCATGAGAGATTTAACAGAGCTCCTCAACTTTACTTACTAGATACGGAGGTCCCCTGGTCCACACCATGTGGAATTCTTCAGGTCCTGATAATAAGGAGGAACACAGGTCATGCCTGGTCATCAGCCACTGTGCCAGGGAAAGAACAGGAAGACTGGTAGTGCCGCTGTTGGCTTTTCCCTTACAAATACTCCCTTACAAAAAACACAATGGACTCCAGCTAGAGTAACTCTGATGCTGGGATTCAAACTGGCCAGCTTTTAAGGTTAGCTGAGGTGGTACAGCATCCTGTGCCTCATTATAGCAGTTATGCTTTCCATAGCTCCAGGGGAACCCCCTATGGCTTGAGGGGTGATCCACTTCCTGTTGAGGTGATTGTCCTTGCTAGGCAGGAAGAGGCTGCCTCAGTCCCCTTTGTGGGGTAGTTGCTCTTGTTTGTGGGGTGATCTCATTGTGCTGTGGTCTGCAAGGTTCTGCTTTTCCTGGAAACCCAGGTGACCACAGATTTGGGCCACAGCTAGAAACTTCAAGGCATTGCTCCAAGGCTTCTGAAACCAGATGTTGTGAAAACAGGCAGTGTCCCTGAAAGCTTCTTCAGTCATTCTGTCAGTGAATGAGGCATGCTAGATAAATTCAGTAATTGATACTTTTTTTTTTTGTTTTTTGTTTTTTTGAGGCAGGGTCTTGCTATGCAGTTCAGGCCGGCCTTAAGCTCACTTTTGTAGCACAGGCTGGTCTCAAACTCGCACGGATCTTCCTGCTTCAGCCTCCCAAGTACTGGGTGCTAACACACCCAGCTTATTAATCCTTCTATTGTAGTCACTTCCTGATTAACAACTGCAAAGCAATATGTCCCAAAGCTTTAAGGCAAATATTAAGACAGAAAATACAGTTTCCTTTTCACTTTTGTAGCTACCTCTTCCCCTACTTCATCACCTCAAAATCAGTTCACCACAGTCTGACCTGTGGTCTTTAGGGAATGATACTCTTCCCTCATAAGACCCTCAGTTCTCATGTAATTACTGTACCAGCAAAGTGTCACTGTCTACACAGTGTTCAGGCACAGAGGAGGCTGCTGGCAACCACTCTCCATGGGTGGGTCCCAAAACCTGGAATCTTTTTCACGCCCAAGACACTCGGGGTCAGATGGTGGCTGAGACACAGAATGACCACCATGGATATTCCCCTTCAAAGGGAGAGAGCATGGAAAGTAAAAGGGTGTGCAGTCCCTAGCAGATGTTCACAGTCCATAATGCACCTCTGAAGCACAGGGCAAGTCTTCCCAGCTTATGGCTTTTCCCTGAGGTCTCCGGGCACCTCTCCTGAGTCATTCTTCTGTTTCTGTCAACGAAACCCTGGCGCACCATGGCATGGATTTCTGGGCCTGCTGAATGAACTAGATTTGCAGGGCTCTCTCAGCCTGTTTTTGCTTGATAATCTCCGTTTCTATCTGTCCAAGCTGGCAGGGTCTCAGCTGAAATGGTCTTCTTCAGTTCCTTCTGAGGCTTTCAGGGGTGCTCACTCCAAGAGACCAAAGCTCCAGATCTCTGCAGTGTGGAGAGAGGGCTGAGAGGGAGGCTGGCAAATTAAGGGTGTCCAAGAGGCTCTCCGAAGAGTTCACAGAACAGTCTGATCTTTAGTAATATCTTAAATTACAGTGATGTTTTCAGTATCACTCCTTCAGCTTTTTCTACATATCACATTTTGGAAAGAACCTCTTAATTTCAGCAGATTTTGCTTTCTGGATATCTGAGTTTTCATAATCAACTTTTGTTTTCCTTTCTATTGATTTACTTATTTATTGTATACAGGGTTCAGACACTTAGTAAACCTCCTCTCTCAACCTTCCCAGCACTGGGATTACAGGTGTGCTCTATCACACTCTGTTTCAGTTACCGGCAGAGTGTGCCTGGGATTCTGGGGCCAGCACTGCATGCAGTACTAGGGATAGAACCAGGCTTCTTGCACTTGCTGGGCAGGCACTTAGGCCACTGAACTATCTCCCCAGCCCTCCTTTTTCTTTAACAACTATCTTAGTCGCTCTTCTCTCTTTGCTGGGACAAATACCCAACATTCAAAATGAGGGAAGGAAAGGTTTATTTAGCTCACAGTTACTGCAGGTTTCAGTCCATATTCAGCTGGCTCCAAGGCAGTGTGGCACATGGCAGAGGGCAGCCTTTAATGGTGGCAGGCAAGAGCAAGAGCTCAGTGAGCTAGCAGTAAGTAGCTCAAGCAGCTAACTTCTCTTCCTTGCTTACATTGAAATGCAGATCCCCTGCCCCAGGGGAGATGCAGCACCCATTCCCACAATAATCAATTACAAATTCTAGAAGGTGCCCCATGGCTGCATGAGGCTTTAGGGGGATACCTAGACACAAACCATAAGAAGGAGGAAAAACAAAACACAGATTTGTTATAATACTGTACATTTTGAATAAGCCAGAAAAAGCCAGGTGATGTTCCCCACAGTGGGCTTGGACATCTCTTTCTGGTGCAGCCTGCCAGGCTTGAGTCTTACCTCACCGTGGAAGTTAGAGCCCCAAGCCTCTTGTCTCTGCAGAGCAAGGGTCCTGCCCCTTCACTTTCCAGAGAGTCTCTCATTCCTTCAGAGACCTCCCTCCCAGTGTCCCTGAGGTCGGGGTTTTGACTGACAGCTTGCAGAGTGATTTAGGATTCATCTCTCACGACCCCGAAACTTCCTCCAGATGCTGTCCACTCCCCCTTTTCCAAGGTTGGTTTCTAGCTGTTTGTTAGCAGCACCCCACTTCTGGACCCCAAATTCTTGCACCGGTTTCGGATGGTTGTGTTCACATCTAAAGGATTAGCTGGAAACCCTCACATCCACAATCACAGCCTCTGTCAGAATTGCATCCTTCCAGGCTGTACCTTTCATGCTCGTGCTGATTCAGGCCACCAAGGAATGAGGGCCTCTGCCCAGATGAGCCCCTTCATGTCACAGTACATGGAAACAGGACAAGAATGCCTTGGCGACAAGAAGCAGAAATGGCTGCTTACCCAGAGGAAGTAGGGGTGTCCTTTTCTCTCCCTCCCAAGAGCATGGAAGACACCTTCCCCCAGCTCACTTCTCCCAGGGTATGGACCAGGTGTTACAGCAGGGCAAGAGCAGCCACGTGTCCACAGTCCCCAGTCAAGCAGGAAGTCTGCAAAAAATGCCATATTCGCATCCCGCAGAAAATTACCTGTTCCTTCACACCTCGCAGATGCCAGTAAAGCTTCTCTTCATTCCATGAAGGGCCCAGTCTGATCTTCTCCATCAAAGATGTGTCCATTAGGGGTTTCTTCTGCTCAAGCACCAGTCTTCTCTCTATTGGCTCTTCCTTCTAAGTGGAAGCTCTTACCTGTAATTCCTGCTGTTTCCTCATATTTAATCTTTGTGATCACAGAAGCAATTTGCATGCATGTCATATGTCACCAAACCCTTACTGTTGTGTAAACTCCAAATACTTAACAATTTTTTTTAATTTTATTTATTATTTTTATTCTTGTTTCAGAACCTTTGTTTGTTTATTCACTCATTTTCATGGCCGGCTCAACCCACCCCGAGGGCAGGGCTGGCGGAGCATGTGGTGCCAGGGATCAAACCGCGGTCCCTGAAGCCGCCCAAGCTTCCCCAAGCAGGCGCTTTAGACCACCGAGCCATCCCGCTGGGCCCTTAACAATGTTTTTGAAAGACGTTCTGCACCTCTAAGTTCTGGACTGACAGACTCTGCCACAGTAGATCAAATGCCGTAGATATTTGGTAGTGTCTAGATGCTTCTCTCTTCACTGGGACAAATATGAGACACTTAAAATGAAGGAAGGAAAGGTGTATTTAGCTCACAGTTACTGCAGGTTTCAGTCTATACTCAGTTGGCTCCAAGGCAGAGGAGCACAGGGCAGAGATCATCCAGTTCATGGTGGTGGAACAGCAACAATGGCAACAGAGAGAAAGTCTGTCTCTCTCTCTTATATTACGTTAAGGCTTTCTGCCCCAGGTTGGGTGTAGCACTCCAACCCATAATCTCAGTAGTACTAAGACCTGCCATCCCAGTGGATCACCCAGTGGATCACCCATAATAAACTCTAGAAGTCCCTGCTCCATGACTGCTTGAGGATTTGGGGAGACAACTAGACACAAACCATAGCAGGGAGTAATTTTTAATGAAATATGGAAATAGCTATGAATCAGTGGCAACTTTCTTTTTTAAATTTTATTTTATTTTATTTCGAAGAGTAAAAACAAAAGGAAAAATAGCAGAAGCAAGCTAACATATAACAGTGCATATGCTATAGATTCTCAAAACAAGAACAGCTGATTAACAATGGTTGATATATTAACTACTTTTATCATCAAATCTGTTGCTCAAATTAACAGATACACTTATGCAAAATTGGACAGATAATTGAATATTAGTGTGTTCTTTCAATAAATCTTAATTTTTTTCTTGTCATTTTTACTTTTTAAAAAATGTATTTTTAATAGAGTATATTTTACTTTTTAAAAAAACCTATTTTTAACAGAGTAAAAAAAAACCCTATTTTTAACAGAGTATAACAACTGGTAAGACATTAGAAATGGCCCAAATTTAGAAGACTAAAATGACAGGTATTCAGTGGTATTTTTCTGTGGTTTCTTTCTTTCTTTCTCTCTCTCTTTCTTTTTTTTTTTTTATTTACCAGGGATTGAACTCAAGAACTTGTGCTCACCAGGAAGTCATGGTATAATTTCTATTTTCTTGCATCTACTTAAGCATTGTAAGGTCTAAATAATTTTAAGATCACATATGTGAATTAAAAATAAAACGTCTTAGGGGCTGAGGAGATAGCTCAGTGAAATAAGCGCTTGCCTGGCAAGCCCAAGTCCTGAGTTTGATTCCTGGTACCACCACGAAAAAAAGAAAGAAGAAAAAAATTAGTCACTTAGTTCTTTCAGCCAAAGAGGTGAGTAGATTAAAATTCCTGCAAAGAGGTACAGGAGCCAGGGGTTTGATCCCCAGGCATGCCACACCAGCCCTGAGATGGTAATTGAGACTGGATGTGGCAGTACGTGTCTGTAATCCCAGCACTTGGAAGCTGTAAACAGGGAAATCATTATGATTCTGATCTAGTGGTGAGACTCTGAACACCTTGGAGACTCTTCCCTTAAAAATACAGAAAAAAAATGCAGTTAAGGTTTCAAATATGTCTACAGAAAAGTTGACAGAGAGAGATAGAAAGAACACATAAAGCTGCTTTTTTGTGTTTTACCCAGAGAAACTCTCTTCTATCCTCCACACATATTCAGTCTACCTGGGTACACACGAATGTCAGCATGCTTCATAGTAAAAAAGTAGTATTGCATTAAAATAAAAAATTCACATTTCAAAAAAAAATAAAAATAAAAAATAAATAAAACGTCTTTCAGTAAGGGGGCTCTACCTACTGGTTTGGGACCATAAAACTTAAACAATCCATGTCCCTAAAACAAAGGCTTGGCTTGAGCAAACATTTCATCTCAGGCCTAAGAGCATTCTTATGAAATAGGTTGGTTAACATAGTTGAAACCCACCTGTTCTTGGTTTGAGGAAAACATCTCATCTCCAGCCTAAGAACATTCTTATGAAATAGGTTAATTAACATAGCTAAAACCCACCTGTTCTTGGAATACAACTAAAACCAGAGTTAGCCAAGTAATTGCCCCTTTTGTTCTACTCCTCTTAATTACCTTAAAAACTCATATATTTCCAAGCCCGCCAATTATTTTAAAGGTCAACCTAAACTAACCAATGCGATTCGCTTCTGTAACTTGCTTGCTCCCTCCCTCCCCCATTCTTGTGGTTTTTGCCTTTAAAAACTGTGTCTGCTACACTAAAGGCGCGCTCTGTTCCTGCATGTTCAGACCGCCCTGCGTATACGTAGATAAATAAAGCTTGCCCTTTGCAGTTTGCATGAGAGACGGACTCTTGGGGTCTCCTTCCGCGGTGACTCAACACTTACAGCATGACCTATGAACTAGTATGTGTTCTATTTTAGAAAATTGACCCGCCCAGCTGGTCAGTCAGCGTGGACCCTAGAGAGGGGGCGAGAGGATTGAAAAGGACAAGAGACACAAAGAATGGAGACAAGACAGGATTCTGATCAAGTCTCATTTATTAAAAAGTGTGCTCGGGTATATATACTGTGCATAGGGAATGAGGTAGCTCAGCCACTGACCTCAGCAGGTACCTAGGCAACAGCAGGTGACCTTGGAGAAGTCAGCAGGCAACTAGGCAACAGGAAGATTTAGGGGAGTGCAGCTTGTAGGAGATAAGGAAGGTATGGAGGAGTAGAAACTTGTGAGGAAGCAGAGAACAAAGAACTCAACTCAGGGACCATAACAGAAATGGCTAATGCTGTTACAAAGCAAATGCCAGTTACCAGGCCCCTACAGAAAATATCCCACGTATAGCTGCAAACCATGTGTATTCAGATGTTGTTGGGTAGAACACTCTGTATATATCCACTAAGTCTATTTGTTCTAATGTTTGGTGAGTTCTGCTACCTCTTTGCTAAGTTTTTGTCTGCTTCACCTTTCTTTTTGAGTTAAAGGGGGTGTTAATGTCTCCTCTTACAACTGTGACATTGGTTCTTAGATTTTTCATGCCCATTAAAATTTGTATTATATAGTTGGGCACTCCTATATTTAGTGCATACCTATTTTTGACAGTTACCTCTTCCTCTTGAATTTTCCCCTAACCAGTATGTAGTGACCTTCTTTATCTCATTTGATCATTCTTGGTTTTAAGATTGCTACACCTGCTTTTTTCTGCGGTCCTTGGACATGTATTATCTTTCAACCTTTGACTTTCAGGCTATGAGTTTCTTTATGAGCTAAATGTGTTTCTTGTACAGAGCATATTGTCAAATTTTGTTCTTAATCCACTCTGCCCATCTATTTCTTTTCATAGATAAATTGAGTCCATTTACATTGGTGGTTATAATTGGTATGCATTGGCTTATGTTTGTCATGTTATTTTCCTGTCGTTGGTTTCCTACTTTTCTCCTATGTTTAATTATTTGCCCTGTTTGGTGGGTTCTTTCTGTTGTCAGTTTTGGAATTGTGGTCACTTTAACCCCTTTACAAAATGATTTTTAGTAATTTGTGTAGGGCTAGTTTGATCATCATGAATTTCTTTACTTGTTCTTTATTAATAAGCTATTTCACTTCTCCATTAAACTGGAAAGAGAATTTTGCAGGGTATATATTACTATGGGTTGGAATTTGTTTTCTTGTAGTACTTGAAATACTTTCCTCCATGCTCTTCTTGACTTGATGGCTTATAATAAGAAATCTGTTATTATTCTGATGAGTTTTCCTTTAAATATGATCTCTTTCTTTTTCTAGTGCCTTTTAGTATGTTATTCTTGTGCTGAATTTCTGGAATCTTGATTATTATATGTCTGGGTGTTGTTCTAAGTGGATTAATATTTGGAGTTCCATATGCCTCGGTTATCTGAATTTCAGATTGTTTCCTCATATTCGGAAGTTTTCTGCTGTTACTTTTGCCCATATTTTTTTAAAAAATTTTTATATTTTATTTATTTTTTCTTGTTTCAGAACCTTTGTTTATCCACTCATTTTTATGGCTGGCTCAGCCCGTCCCGAGGGCAGGGCTGGCTCAGCATGTGGTGCTGGGGATTGAACCGCGGTCCCTGAAGCCGCCCAAGCTTTCCCAAGCAGGCGCTTTAGACCACTGAGCCATCCCGCGGGGCCCTGCCCATATTCTTTTTATGTCATTTGTGTTGGCTCCTTCTTTCTCATTGATACCTATTAGTTTTATGTTGTTCATCTTTGCATCATCTTGCAGCTGTTGAATTATTATTTCCTGGATCTTTGTTTTTTAAAAAAGTTTCATTTCCTGGTCACTAGCTGCAACACTGTCTTCAAGATCTGAAAATCTGTCTTCACTATCATTCAAATGGTTTTGCCAACTTTTAATGAAATTTTTAATTTCATGTACATCTCTAAATCTACATCATGCATTCCCTTTCTTTCCTCTATTGTTCATTCAAGTTGTTCATCATTTTCCTGTTCTTAAATTTTTTTTTTTTTTTTTGTCTTTTTGAGACAGGGTCTTGCTATGCAGTTCAGGCTAGCCTTGAGCTCACTTCCGTAGCCCAGGCTGGTTTTGAACTCTCAGCGATCCTCCTGCCTCAGCCTCCCAAATGCTGGGATTACAGGTGTGCGCCACCACGCCCGGCTTTTGTTCTTAAATTTTTTAACCAGTGTTTTCTTTAGAAACATTTCACAGTTCTTTGACTATAGTTGTTTCTTCTTTTTAACTTGGGAGATTATTTCTGCTCTGATTTCCTCTATAGCCTTCTGCAGTTGTTTCTTAATTTCAGTTGGTATTATTTCAGAGATTTCAGGTGTGCGACTTCTAATTTTTTCTATGTGATGTCTCCTGGGTTTGTTCTGCATGTGCTCAGGGTCTGAGATTGCATTTTACTCCTTCTTTTTGGCATTTTCTACTCAGAGAAAAACTATTTTGATCTCTGTGATGCTTTTTTGTTAAATTTTGATAGTAGGTAGCCATATCACTACAATCAGAACCTCTCTGTAAAGGGTCTGTTCTTTAATTATCTCTTGTGTCAGAGATTCTTGTTTTGTGTGTGTCCCAAGATTTTGCCTGTGCTCTTGATTGAGAGGGAGTCATTGGTTTCCCTTTAGCACTGTTCTCCTTCTTTGGCATTGGGCTTTGGTTAGGTTATTAGCTAAGTGCCTTGTGATGTCATTACCCAAGGGAGAATACGTTAATACAGATATGGTGTCCTATTTACAGTAGCACACTTAGCAATTCTAACAACAGCTAGTGCAATTTAGAAATTGACAGACTTTTGTAACTGTTATGGGTTATGTCTAGTTGTCCCCCCAAAGCCTCATGGAGTCATTGGGCAGGGACTTCTAGAGTTTGAGACTTGATGCATGATCCCTGGGATTATGAGTTTTAGTACTGATGGGATTATGGGTGGAAGTACTTCTGGGATTATGGGTGTAGCCTAGGGCAGGAGCTAAGGCAGAGAGCCTGAATGTAACATAAAGAGAGACAGAGAGACAGACTGGAGCTTGAGCTGGTGCTGCTGCTCTGCTGCCCTGCTTGGTTGCCTGCCTCTGCCACCATTTTGCTGCTGTTCTGCCTCCTTGAACTGGATGCTCTCCGCCCTGTTCCACTCAGCCTTGGGCCAACCGAATATGGACTGAAACCTCCACAAACTGTGAGCTAAATAAACCTTTCCTTCCTTCATTTTGAGTGTTGGGTATTTGTCCCGGGAACGAGCAAAAAGTAACTAATACAGTGACTAATGGGTTTGTACTTTAGACCATAGGAGCAAAAATTAAAGCTACATAACAAAGCAGATTTAAATTGGAGACTTGTATTTATATTAGTTCGCCTGAGTTCTGTCTGAGCACCTCTCGTCATGTACCTGGAGTCTTACAGGCAGACCTGTTCGCCCAAGTTGCTTGCTGCAACCTGAATGCCACAAGGATCCTCCCATAGGCTTGGGCAGCCATCTGGGCCCTCCTGGGCCTAGAAATATGCCTCAGCTCACCAGGTCTACTTCTACCAAATTTGAACTTCACTGGCCAGGCCTGGCTTGAGTCTGACTGCTGTGCTTGCCCCTGACAGCTATAGCCTGCCAAAGTGGACTAGCTGGGCCTGGCCACCAGCCAAGTCTGGCAACTACTTCTGGCTGTGGCCTGCAGAAGTGGACTGACTGGGCCTGGCTGGCTGCAGCATTCATTCAATAATTCAGTGTATGTTATTTGGGAAGCAAATACTAAAATATATGCTGAAAAATTAATGCTTGCAATACCAAGAATACATAAAAACACTTTAATTTCCCCATCTTTAACTTTTTGCAAATTGACTTAAAATATTAAGTCAATTATTATTTTAAAATGGTTATTTTTCTTAGTTGCTAGAAAAGAAAATCCATTCAGACAGTTTTATAACAACTCTGCAAGTAATTACATCAGAATTATGAATAGTGATCCATTACTAATAAATAAAGAAAACTGGATATGAAAACTGATATGGCTTCTTCTTTCCAGCATCACTTTAGAATTACTAGGAGAAGTGATATATAGCCTGAGTACATTTTATTGGTCTGATGATAATCATCTCAATCTGCCCTAGTGACATTATTGTGTGTATGTTCTTTGTTAACTTTTTATCACAGGGTCATGGTATAGATCTAAAATGTCTTCTTAAAGTCTCAAGGGTTCAGAGGTTGGACTTCTGGAATGGGACTAGATCATGGGGTGCTGAGCTCACCAGCGACTTTATCCACTCACAGCGACAGGACTTCATAAGAGCAGGGCTCTGAACAGAGGAAGAATTGGATCATGAGGATGGGATGATGAAGGGAATGCTCCTGACCCAGTCCCGCTTTTGCTTTCTTTCTCTACTTCTTGGACGCTGCGTGTTGGCATCTTATCTCCGCAGCCCCTCCCCCATGCAATTTCTTCCATAAAGCTGGCTGACCATGGAGTAAACCCTATGTAATGGTCAGCCCCCACCCCAAAAAAATCTGTTCTCCTTTAAACAGCATGCTTGTCAGGGATTAGGTTTTGGCAAAGGAAAGGTCAACAAATGCATATAATGTTATTAAAATATGCTATAAAACAAACGTTTGTGTGACTAAAACTAAAAGCAAAAGTTCTAAACTAATCATTGGTGCTCATCTCCACATATGCAGAGGTGTTCAGGTGATTGATCATGTGACTTGTGAAATGAGTCAGAAGCCCATTGTTAAGGTTCAACTCTTAGAGGCTCTTAATTTCTAGTAAGAGGCTTCTCAAAGGTTCCATTTTAAGGGAAACTTTCTTTTTGCTTCCCCCCCCACCCCAGGGAAACTTTAATTATCTGATTTATTTGTGTATATAAAGCCAAAGATATTAAAACACTTAATAATTTCAGATAGAAACAGCCTCAAACTCTGGACAGCCCCAAACTAAGAGCTGAAAAATGGTGCTCTACCCTAACACGAGACACACAACAGACTGTTGCCTGTCGCTCAGGCTTATAGGCTGTGAATCACTCCAGCCTTGCAGCTGCTAATGCCAGCTTTCAGCAAAAGGGAATCGAACAAAACACTAGCAAAATGACCCTTACTTTACTTCTGGAATGCTCATTCTTGAACCCTTCAGATCTTTCCTCAATAACTAGAAAAAAAAAAAAAAAAAAGAAAGAAAAAGGAAAATACACCTTATTGAAATTATAGAAAGTACAGGGCTTAGTAACTACATGGCCCTACATGATATTTTTGCCCTGAAATACTAGCCTATATATGTATATATTTAAATTTGAAAGGCTGCATTATTTCCTGAATTCAACTTACTTTTATTTATTTATTTTTCTTTTTTTGAAATGGCATATCTTATCATTCAACAGTAGCTATTTCAAACCTATTTCTTAGTAAGTACAAAAATCTAAGAAACCGAAATGGTATTCATTCAAATATATTCAAGACTTTTAACAATCATTAATAAAAATGATTAAAAACTATAACTCACCATGACTCTCAAGAATGCATTAATTTTAATCCTCTTCTTTGTCTTGTCCTTTAACAAAAACCCACTAACATTGATAAATAACTTTCAGACTAATGTTTTGCTTTTAATTATTGTGATATACTGATTCTGGTAGAATTTGGTACAACTTCAGAAGCTGATCATTAACTTTTATATAGAATTTCTCTAAGGGAAGGGCTTAGAGAAGGCAAATGCTTGGAAATATTTTCCAAGTGGGAAAAATATGATATAATTAATGTCTCAATTTTTAGAGAATAATTTGGTAGCACTTACATAGAAATGAAAGATTAGCAAAAGAGTCAAATCTAGGAGATACTTTTATTTACTTAAGGTAAAGGAACCCCATAAATCCAAACCCACAGGGTGATGGAAATGAAAAGTCACTACCTGAAGAGTAACCATAGATCTGCATATAGTGATTTTCTCTGCTCTGAATCTGTGAGCTGGCATGCTCCTCATGCCCTGTGTGCTGAAGTCTGTGTATGCAAGGTGGCATTAACAGTGGAGGGAGGACCCTCGAGGAGGTGGGACCTACTGGGAGGCCTTCTGATCACCAGGGAAGGGTGTCTCAAGGGGTCACTTCCTCCCACTCTCCTTCACTCTTGTCTGCTCTGAGGTGAACATCGGTGCCCACCACACATTTCAGTCATGATTAGCTGCGGTGCCATAGGCACAAGAGCTATCAGCCATCTAACTCACAAACAAATTTTCCACTCATTTCATTCTAGAGATGCAAAGTAGAATAACACATATTTCAGCACTACAGAAAATACTTTCATGGGTTTAGGTTACCAGTAACATTTAGAACATTCTTTTGCATTTAATTCCTGGGTTTGTTCCCTTCATTTTTGAGTATGACTCACTCTGAAATATATTGGGTCTTCCACATCTTAGACTATTTTTTAGAAAAGTCTCCAAGCTTGTTTTGAAATCACAGTTTTGATGCTTGAGGGTCATCTTTCATGTGTTTTTTATTTTCATAGAATATTAACTTTTCAATTATTTTTATTCATATTGCTTGTTTATGTAGTACCAATACCTCTGAGTTTCCCATCTTTAGAAGGGTTCGGCTTCTCCAGGCATTCAGAACATGTACTAGTGGAGACCCTCTTCATGCCACCAAACTTTCACACCCAATGCTTCCCAGCGGTATTTGCTTTCTACACACTTTCCTCTCTGCTTTCTGTGGAGTTCATGTTTCCTTCATCTGTGTCCCCAGTCTAATAAATTTTATGCCATTCTCAACAGTGTATCACCCAGGATCAGGACTGGACCCTGGCCTGGAGAGTAGCAGTGGAGGATCTTGGGGGGTTGCTTTCTGTCCTGGCCACTGTGCATCGCCATAAATCACTGCTGAGTATCTGGATTGTATGCTTCTCAGGACACGCTGGGCCTCACACAATGCGCCTGCTTCTTTCATGCTCATTCTGACACCGTGCACATCACACCGCTCACCAGTTTGCCTTTCTTTGTATATTTGAGTCTTAGGTGAAGCCTTGTCACTGCCTATTGTAAATTCCATTTGTAGAGTGTGAGCTGCTGTCTAGTTGCTCTACCTAGTTGTTTTGTTTTGTTTTGTTTTTTTAATGCATTTTGTACAGGGTCTTGCTATGCAGCTCTAACTCATAGTAATCCTCCTGTTTTCAGCCTCCCCAGCACTGAGATTACAGGTGTGCACTACCATGTCTGGTCTCATTGGCCAGCTAGCATGCCCCATGATGGGACTGGTGCAGCCTATAGTGTGGGGGATTAAACCCCAGTCCTTGTAATTGCCTAAACAGGCACTTAGTCTCCTGAGCTATCTTGCCAGCCTGCTCCTTTGAGCTTTTATGTGAGAATTTCAAAACTTTTTATTTTGGATTGCCACCACCATTCTAGAATGCACAAAGATATTTGTCTCTGTCTAAGTTACTCTTCTCTCAGTGCTGAAACAAACACCTAACACTCAAAATGAGCGCAGAAAAGGTTTATTTAGTTCACAGTTACCAGAGGTTTCAGTCCATATTCATCAGCTGGCTCTAAAGCAGACTGGCACATGGCAGGGGGCAAACTTCCATGGTGGCTGGCAGAGAGCAAGACTGCTGGGAGAGATAGCAGCAACTCAAGCAGCTAACTTCTCTTCCTACCTTACATTGAAATGCAAATCGCCTGCCCCAGGGGAGAGGCTGCACCCACTTCCACAATAATCAATTAATAATTCTAGAAGCCACCCCATGACTGCATGAGGCTTTGAGGGGACACCTATACACAAACCATAAGAGTTTCTCACTTAAACTATTTAATAATTAAAGTTTCTTGTTTAGTTTTAATCTAATTCTTAAGGAAGAATGGTGGTGACATTTCATAAACTAATATTTCATTGCTGCCTTTACTCTAGTAATAAAATTCTGAAATAGATTTTTAATACTGAGATACCCTCACAGACTTTTAAATAAACATCATTCTCCTGCAATAGTTTTTTTCTGAAAAAAAAATTGAGATCTTTCCTGTATGGAAATTATTGAAATATAATTTACGTGAAGCACAATGGGAAAGCTTTAAGTTAAAGAGCTTTGACAAGTATATACATCTGTGTAACCAACATGCCAACCAAGATAATTAAATTTCTACCTCTGCAGAAAGCTTCCTTTGTTCTTTTCAGTTAGTCTTCCACCCCAGAGAGGTCTGCTCTGGTTTATATTACCATAAGTTAGTTTTCTCTATTTCCACACATGCAAAAGAATCACAATATCTATTGATATTGGCATGTGATTTCTATAACTCCAGTCAGAATCGATACATATAATTTTGTGCATTGATTATAGTTTGTTGTTATTGAGACAGTATCTATTGCATGAAGATATCATAATTTATTTATCTATTTTCCTGTTGATTGATAAATAAAAATTTGTAATTTGGGGCTTGTAACTATTAATCCTAATGAGGCAACCTCACATGATTAAGCAACATCTAGCAGGTCCTGGTAGTACAGCTGCAGGGCATGCCTGTGTGAGCTATAGCGGCATGGCCTGGGTACCACATGTGGTCCTTTGCTCATTCCTAACTGGCACTGCTTCTTTTCCTCTGCCGACTACTCAACTTTTCTCCTCCACACCCTTCCACCATGAGGTTTTTCCCTTGGAGGTTGCCAGCTATAAACTGGATCTCCTGCACCCATGAGCCAATCAAGCCACTCCTCCTTTACCTTATCTGGTATGGCGCTGAGTCACTGGGACAGGAAATCTGGCTAATCCAGAGCCTGTATTGGATAAGAGAAGCTGCTGCTGTGGTTGTAGATGACCACATGGTTTAGAAGCCTTTGGGACAGGTTTACAGGCATTAGCAGAAGTTTGGAGAGGACTACAGAAGCCCTAGGATGCTATACACAAACTCAATGGGTTATTCGGAAAAGGGTACTGACAAGAATGTGGATAGTAAAAGCCAAGCTCTGGAAGCTTCAGTTGGGAACAAGAGCTCCATTATCATCAGCACTACAGGTCATAAGTGTGACACTTGTGCAGAACATCCGTCTACCCATGTCCTGAGACACTGCAAGATACTGTGATTACTGCTGGTAGATTAAATAAATATGGTGGAAGAAACTCTAAGACAGCTTGGCATCAGGCTATGTGTTGGGTACTGCTCACTCTTTTAAACCAGATTTATAATGAGAACGAATAGTAAAGGCAGAGCAGAAAAACTGAAAACATTAAATTTGGCCCAGAATCCATGTGTAAATTAGAGGCTAAAGTAATTATAAGAGCTAGACATTTGCCCCATTATGAATGAAATTACTTTATTCAGGAGTAATAAGAAAGGTGTCTCAAGAAAATCTCAGGAATCAACACCCGCCCCCCCACACACACACATACACAGCAAGTTCAGGCTACAAACGCGTAATCTTTTATTACGAAAGGGTCCCTGAGACTCCTACCTGAGAAAGGCTTCCTGGGGAATTGATTCTCAGGGACTGATTTCACCATGTGTAGCCATCCAGGCACTTGGACTGCTGCAACCGTGATCCAAAAGAACCTGGCTAATGCTTCTTCTGACTTCAGGCCATGGCATTGTCCATATGATACCAGGTTTGTTTTCATGCACAATGCAAGTGTCTTAAGGTCAGAGAGACTTCTACCCAGATACCAGTGGAAGGTCCAGAAGGCTAAGCAAGGAACCTATGAGAGGGCAGTGCATAATGCTGAGGAAGTGAAGCCAAAGATTTAGGGATGATCCCAGAAAACAAAGACTGTAGAGATTCAGAACATCAGCTAAAAAATCTGCAGGCTAGTATAAGACAGGAGCCTTCTGCACACCTAATGGCAAGGCCATAGATGTGGTGGCCACCATGCCCTTTGGAATTTATATTTTCTATATATTCCAAATGCTGGGCATGGAGCAACAAGATTTAACATTTTTCCAGGTGGCTTTTGGTCTTCCTTGCTTGTCCAGTTTATTTCTAGCCTCTTATTTTTCCTTTTTGGAATGGGAATGTTTGCCCTGTGCCATTACAGTAACTTTTCATGATTGTTTTTAAGGAGATTTATAGTCAAGAGCTTTCCTTGAGTCTGAGAACACAGTGAGATATTTGAAAATTGCTGAAACTGTTGAGACTTTGACAAAGGACTGTTGCTTTCCAGTTCCAAGAAGGATAGCAGTACTGTGTTGGTAGAATTATGAACCCATTGTCTTTACTTGGAGATTAAGATTTAAGAGGATGTGTTAAGGTGTAAAACCACCCAGGGTTGGATTGCAACCATTAATCAGACTCCATCAACTTCACTGGATTCAGGAACACTGAGCAAACTAATCGAGCTTGCTCTTGATTATGTCAGTATGGCATACAGGCCAGCCCCTGTGTAGGGATTACTCTCTGGCATTGTTCCTTCACAACACTTCCTGGCTAGCACGAACTAAAGGCTTCTGCTTTGCCTCACGCTAACACCATAAGGTTTCTCCTTTTTTGCCTGTTGAGCACGTTATGGAGTCTCAGACTATGAGCTACACTACACCTTTAGTCGTTAAGTTATGGGTACTGAGTATTGTATCTCAGGAACCGGGAATCTGTTTTTATGAACATTATTGTACAAATCAACTTATGGACAGTCTTTTCTTACTCTTATGGAGCAGTATACTTGTAGAGCTGCAAAACAAGTCTATAATTTCTTTAAAAGTAACAATTTTTGAAAGTGTTACTATTTTCTGTTCCCTGTGGCAAGGTATGGGGGTTCTGGCTGCTCCAAATTCTAAAAACA
>PVJA010020648.1:0-36699 GCA_004027025.1 Myocastor coypus | reverse complement strand
ATGTTTTGTATTACCCTGTTGTTTGCAACTTTTGGAATTGTAATGTTTATCTTATGCCTTTGAATGTTGGATATGTTTGACTCTTCTATTGTACAGGGGCTCACAGATGAAAATTTGCCTTGGATCTTCGAGGAAACTTGGGATTTGGACTTTTCAGCAATGCTGAAACTATTGGGACTTTGGCAACTCTTCCAGATGGGCTAAAGTGTCTTTTGTAAAAAGGAATATGTATGAGACTTTGGGGGTCCAGGGGCGGAATGTTATGGTTTATGTCTAGTTGTCCCCCCAAAGCCTCATGGAGTCACTGGGCGGGGACTTCTAGAGTTTGAGACTTGATCCTTGATCCCTGGGATTATGGGTTTTAGTACTGATGGGATTATGGGTCGAAGTACTTCTGGGATTATGGGTGTAGCCTAGGGCGGGAGCTAAGGTGGAGAGCCTGAATGTAATATAAAGAGAGACAGAGAGACAGACTGGAGCTCTAGCTGTTGCTGTTGCTCTGCTGCCGTGTTGGTTGGCTACCTCTGCCACCATTTTGTTGCTGTTCTGCCGCCATGAACTGGATGCTCTCCGCCCTGCTCCACTCAGCCTTGGGCCAGCCGAATATGGACTGAAACCTCTACGGAACTGTGAGCTAAATAAACCTTTCCTTCCTTCATTTTGAGTGTTGGGTATTTGTCCCAGGAACGAGTAAAAAGTAACTAAAACAGGATGGTAGCAAGTCAAAAGTTTGCTTTTGGCAGGGGATAAAACTCTTCTTTTGGTCTGTCTTTATGGGTAATAGAACAGTGTTACCAAGCAGTGATTTCTTCTTGTGGTCTGCCTGATCATTTCTTTCCTTTACAACTGTTTTAAATTGAAGAAATAAAATTAAATTAATATTATAATAGTACTTATTGCTGATATTTTGTCATTGCTATCAAATTTCTGCAACATATTTTAAAGACATAAGATAAATTTTATGAGTATTGATTATAGTTTTATGAGCATAAATACAGAAAACTTAAAGTATTAATATAACTGCTAAGAATAACAACATCCACGATAAATATGTTAAAATATTGTTATATTACTTGATTTATTTGCTGGATTATTTCTGCCCATTCTAAGGCAGACTATTGGAGATATCTATTGCATATCCAGCATGTCAGAAATAATTTTGGCTGGCCACATGATGGCCAATTTATATGTCTAGTATACATTGGTCACATATTGAACATATATCAAGGTAAAATAGAAATGGAGATGTTCTTTTTTCAGAAAGAAAATTATTAGAAGTGAACCTAGAAAATAAACTATGAAACAAATTAATACTGGTTGCTTAATATTTAGTGCTTTTTTATATTTCCTAAAAAGTGAGCAACTGGGTTGGGGAAATGGCTTGGTGGCCTAAGTGCCTGCTTGCCAAGCACAAAAACCCAGGTTCAATCCCATGTAGTCCATGTTGTGCAGTCCTGGGACCTGGGTGTGCAAGCCAAGCCAGCCATTGAAACCAGGCTGGTAGTGCACACTTGTAATCCCAGCACTGAGGTGGCTGAGACAGGAGGATCACTATGAGTCTGAGCTGCATAGTGAGACCCTATACCAAAAAAGAAAAAAAATTAATACAACCCTGAGCAACCAATAAATAGTAATACATTTTATATTGGAGATTATATATGTATATATGTATATATATGCATATATAATGAAGATGGTGGTTTGGGTGAATGTCCATCTTTCTCAGCACAAGGCTAGTATGTTGTTAATTCAGCAGTTGTGAAATCTATGCAACAGTGGCCTGGCTTATGTTTACCCTTGGTTGCTTTGTGAGCTGCTCCAAACATGACCAGTGGGAAGAGAGGTGATAGAAAATCAAAGACTCTTGCAGAGATGGCTAAGGGGGTGGTGGTTTCTTTTACTTCTTCTTCTTCTTCTTCTTCTTCTTCTTCTTCTTCTTCTTCTTCTTCTTCTTCTTCTTCTTCTTCTTCTTCTTCTTCTTCTTCTTCTTCTTCTTCTTCTTCTTCTTCTTCTTCTTCTTCTTCTTCTTCTGTAGCTGGCTGAGGCCTGCCGTCTTCCTGGGGCAGTGGGGCTGGCATGACATTTGGTGCTGGGGATGGAACCACTGTCCCTGAGCTTGCCTGAGCTTGCCTAAGCTTGACCTAAACTTGACCTAAGTTTGCCTAAGCAGCCGTTTTAGACCACTGAACTATCTTGCTGGCCTCTAAGGAGGTTTCTGAACAGCTCCAGTCATGACCAAGGAGCCCAGATTGGTGTGTGAGACCCAGATACCCAGATATCACATCTCAGAAGAGCTGGGCCTACAGTTGTGAGCAAGAGTAAAGCTTTTCATTAGTGGCAACTGTTGCTAGTTTAGCAAAAGAGCAGTACTTTGGGAGCCAGATTTGGAGAGCAGAATTTGTGAGGAACTCAGAATTCTGTTGCTTTGTGGGACTTGGCTCTAGTTTTGGTTTTGGGTTTTCCTCAGTGTTCCCACTTCTCATGCATGTAGTCTATCTTGGGGACTTATTGAGGAGGAAGCCAACTGATGCTAAGTCCAGAAAGAGAAAAAGAAAAACATCTCAAATATATGACTGACTTTGTTGAAACAGAAAAACAAATTCATGGGGGCCGGCAGGATGGCTCAGTGGTCTAAAGCGCCTGCTTGCGAAAGCATGGGCGGCTTCAGGGACCTCGGTTCGATCCCCGGCACCACATGCTGCGCCAGCCCTGCCCACACAGCGGACTGAGCCAGCCATAAAAATGAGTGAATAAACAAACAAGGGTTCTGAAACAAGAAAAACATAAATAAATAAATAAATAAAATTCTAAAAAAAGAAAAAGAAAAAGAAAAACAAATTCAAAATTATCTGGGTTATCTTTACAAGGATGTTTGCAGCCACTCCCAGTTACTATCTTCAGGGAGCAGAGATTTCACTATTCTTTCTAATTTGCAAAAGTAAATCCCTCTGCAGCTCAGTCCTGGGGCCCCATTTCTCTCCCTGCTCAGCCTTGACTTTATTCACTTTGTCTCCCCAGGCTTCTTTGGTGGTCACATGAGGACAAAGAGGAATAATGCAAGAGTGTAACCAGAGGTAGCCTTGTGACAAGCACTGATGCCACCAAGTGGGAGAGAGGCTGTAGGGGCGGTGGTAATGGGCATTACACTTTGCTTCTTGTAGATATGGCTTCTCCCTTGTGCTTGGAGTGAGTTCCCTGTGACTGCACTGGGCACTGTAGAAGCCTCGCTTGTTTGCTACTAATTCTCCTGACACCTCTAGGAGTGAGGGCACAGGCAGAATAAGGATGCTATGTGGCAGATCTGCTCACTTACTGTCCTGGTCCTGGAGAAAATATATTGTGCAGGATGAGAGGTTGATTGCTCCACTTTACACTCTGGGTGTCCTGGTTCCTTCAGTATGTGAGACTATAATGGGATCCTCCACTTACCCATTGGAATGTGGGAAGTGGTCCTAATTCAACCTGATGCCAAAACATACCTCATGGCTGTACTGGTGAGACTAGTAGTACTTCTGCATGAGCTAATGATGGTCATTGTCTGAGATGGCATTTTTTTTTTTTTTTTTTACTGTTTTACAGCTCTTTGAGTCACCATGACCAAACAAATGAAGATGGGCCTACTCTCTGCATTGCCTTTTTCAATAGACAATCATTTTTTCCAAGAGTCTAGGGATTCCTTTCTGGATGAGGACATAATCTGGGGGCTATATATAAATTTTTTCTCTTGCCTTCTGATGTTATGAGAACTTTATCTTTGAATTTGAGTTATACAACTGGCTTTGACCTGGTTTGAAGATACCACAACTAAATCTCACCCTCAGATATGAGGTCACGGCTCTGGCCATTAGAGAAGTGGTCTGAAGCTACAGAGACAGCACAGAAATTTTCAGCATTTATAAAACTTATGAAGCAAGAAAAAAAAAGAGACAAGGAAAATTTCCTGAGATGTGAGATTTCTAGAAAGAAGTTTTTTAGTATACAGACTACATTCCCCTACAGTTGGCACAGCTCCTACAGCTGCATACAAACTCAGGGTTGTGAAAATCCATCAGATTCACTCACCACTCTTGCCATATTATATCTCCTAAGAGCGAGGCCTACAGTTCTAGTGAGGAGTATAGCTCTGATTAAAATAGTATTAATGAACTTTTCACCAGGTCAGGAAACTGAGCCTAAGGACTCATGGAAGGGAATGAGGGGAGAATGAGTAGTCTGTGAGAGGTGGTCTGACCAGAGAAAGGACTAGTTATCCCCGTCCTTAGTTTTAGTTGTTGCTGTTCGAAGATGACACAGAGAAAAACGAAGACCTTTATTTGGAGAGAATATGATGGTCCAACAGAGCAGCACTTGTAGGTAAAGTCTGGACTTAGGCATTGCTCTGCAAGTCTGGTTTTCAGTCTTTAGGTTTTATCAGAATCAGCTAAGGGAACTTAACAAAAATTCTTAGGTCCTATATCAGATTTCTCAAATCAGATTTCTCAGTGATAGGATTTAGAATTCTATAAAGACACACAGACACAGACACAGACACAGACACAGACACACACACAGACACACACACAGGTGGCCAGTGACTTTGCAGTCCAGATCATCTAGGATTTTACTTCTAAGTTTGATCCTGGAAATTTTTACACAGGCAATAAATTTCCTGGAGATAAACTCATTTTAGTACAATTATCGCAAGTGACTGATGTCTGGATCAGAGTAACAATTCATAGAACTATGGTGAAGTATCAGGTTCTTGATTGTCAAAGGCCCTACTTTTTCCTATAGGCTCGTGTTATATAGCTTTCTGTTGCTGTAACAAAATGCCTAAGACAGTAGGTTTATAAAGGGAAGGTTTCAGTCCATGACTGGCTGACTCTGTTGCTGTGGACTGGAGGCAAGGCAACCCATAATGGCAGAAGCATGCAGCAGAGCCCAATTTAGTTTTTGTCATGGCTAGAAAATGAAAGAGGGAAAGAAAAAGACAAGACTGTCACAATACATTTTAAGAAAATACCTACAATCATCTGAAAACTTTCTATAGTCTCCTGTAAAGGGTCTACCACCTTCCACAGAAAATCTAGGGAACAAGACCTTACCACACAGACTTTTGAAAAACACTTAAGATCCAGATTAGAGAAGGCCAAACATAGCCAGGTGACTAGGAGCCCATAAGCAGGGGAATGAATAATTTTCAGAGTCAAAGGCCATTAAATTCATGAAGTCAATGCATCCATTTTCATGGATGCTTTACAAAGAGAATATTCCTGTTCATAGAGCCAGATGGAAAGCGGGTCTTATTTCTGACTACATCCTTTGTTGGTCACTTAGCCTTTCATTTGCCTTCTTAAAAAATGCATTCTTTTAAAGCATAAAATGCAATTAAGGTGATTAGCATGGCCATTTTCTAAATAAAATTCAATAACGTGGAAAATACTTAAGATGTATTAACATGTTTTTATACAGAAAACTGAGGCCAGATGGAGCTCTGTCTCCTATTCAGAGCAAGATGGAAGAAGAAGGAGAACGATGAGGAGGAGGAGAAAAAAAGAGGAAGGGAAGGGAAAGAAGAAGAGAGGAGGGGGAACAAGCCAAGAAGGAAGAAAGGGGGGAGGAGAAGGGGAAGGAGGAGGGGAGGGAAGGAGAGTGGGAGGAGAGAAAAGAAGGATAATGAGGGAGAGTGGAAGGGGAGGAGGAGATAAAAGGGGGGAGAAGGGAAAAGGGAGGGGGAGGAGGAGAAAGAAGAGCAAGAACGGGGAGCTGGCTCAGCCTGCCTTAAGGGTGGGTCTGGTGTGGCATGTGGAGCTGGGGATCGAACCATGGTTCCCCGTGCCTGACCGAGTTTGCCCAAGCAAGTGCTTAAACAGATGGAAATGGACATGAAAAAAAAAAAAAAAAAAAAAAAAAAGACCAGTGGATCCAAACCCAGTCTGTGTTGAGTGTGTCCCCCCAAAATGAGTAACTGTGGCAGTGTATAAAACAAAACCACCCCCAGTTCACATGTGTTTCTCTGATTACTTAAAATGCCGGAAGAAGATGAAAACAGATTTTAGTGTTGGTTCTTAAGAAAATGTCAGATCCAAAACATCCAACCGTGTTCTCCCTCTGACTCAGACATTTGTGATTTCCCATACGGCACCTTCAGAAACTGATGCTTTCGGTTGAGAATTTGTTGAGTGATGAAGGGAATGCAAGATTTGGGTACAGGTACACCTGAATTTGTACTGTTGTGACCTGGGGTTCAGTTATTTAATTCCCCACCCTGCTCATTTGTGAAATGGAACTACTATTTATAGCAATTTGAAAAGCTGTTGTGAAATTACAAGTAATGTAAGTAGAACTTTGTATATCATTAGCCCACAGAAATACTCAGGAAACAGCTTTTTACTTAAGAACAACTTAACTTTTCTTGGAAACTGTACCTGAAGGCTTTCATTCATATCTTTTCGTGGCAGCATAGGAAAGATTCTGCCAAGCTTGATGCTTCTAGGGGAAGATGATGAACATGGGAAAGGATCACAAATGTGTGTGTGTGTGTGTGTGTGTGTGTGTGTGCGTGTGCGCGTGGGTGTGCACGCTACTTCCTCTTTTTGATCATCCTATTTTATTTTTATGTTTAGCTGCCAGGGACTCAGAGGTTGATTCAGTATTCAAACTTAGTAACTGCACTAACCCTCTAGATGGGCATATATACTTCATCCTTTTGTTTGCCATCTTAAATCTTCACAGGAAAGATATAATGCCTAAGTAAAATGAGACAAAATAAATATTATATAGAGCCGTGTAGAAGAAACTGCATGAACTTAGCATGAAAAAAGGAAGTTAATAACTATCTTCAAGTATTTGAAAATTTCTCATGTGAAAAGGAAGCAGATTTATTTGTATTTCCTTGACTAGCAAAAAAGCACAACCTAATTATTTAAGTAAAATAAGATTTAAAAATAACTGGTATAATGGAAAAGAATTTCCTTGAGGGAAATGAGACCTCTATCATTGGAAGAGTTAAGCTTTCCATGAAGTTGGCTATGGAAATAGAAAAAAAAAAGTTCCACGATATGCTTAGAATCAAAGGGGACCCTGAACAGCTAAGGCAACTTCTAATAGGAAGAGCCAGAAGCATTGCACTTCTACCAAAATGTTCCAAAACTCCATCAATCAAAATAGTAAGATACTGTCATAGAGACAGACATGCAAGCCAGCGGAACATAATAGAGATCTCAGAAATAAAACCACCCCTCTATAGCCAACTGATTTTGAAAAGAGGGACAATAATACAAAATTTAATAAACAATGTTAGGAAAATGTAGAGAATAGTAAGTTTAGATCTTTATCTCATATCTGATCCAATGAATTCAACTTGAAAAGTATAAAAATCTTTAAGGGAAGGGCTGGGATATAGCTCAGTGGCACAGTGCCTTCCTGACAAGTGCAAAGACTTGAGCTCTAGTCCTGGTACCAAAAATAAATAAAAAAATAAAAATTTAAAAGTAACCCTTGCAACTAAAAGAGACTGGAAACAAACAAGGAAAATGTTTCTTGGTATTGGTCTGGGCAATGCCTTTAAAAAAGTTATGTTATTTTTATTTTAGTTTTGGTACAGGGTCTTGCTAGGCAGTTCAGTCTTGTAGTGATCCTCCTGTCTCAGCCTCCCCAGTGCTGGGATCACAAGCATACTCCTCCATGCCCATGAAGACAGGTAGAAATCTTGAGCACAGCTCTTGAGACAGTGACTCAAGCCAAGGGAATTGATGAAATATCAGTTTGGAAACACAATGGCCTTCATTCTGCTGCCTTGTGACATTTCATTGTCTCTTACTGGTGCAGTCGAGGTGTCCCCAAGTGCGTTTTCTCTGTGGAGGAGCTCAGATATTTGGAGAAATCGTCTGGGCCTCGGCATCCTTGTCTCCTTCCACCTGGGATGCTTAAGTGCAATCCTGTGACCTCAAGCCACTTACAGAGAGAAGTTTTGTGTAACTGGCTCTGTCCTCTCCTAATCTTCTAACCTCGGCCCTTTCAATGCAGCATAATCACCATTTCTGCAGTGCCTCATGAGAACCCTGTTCTGAGCCAGAGACTCATCCCTAAACACTCAGGAAATGAAGTGTAGGAACCTGGGATGACAAGGCTTCCTGTGGGGACCATTCATGCAAAAGAAGAAGCGAAAGGTTGGGAGAACTTGTGTCTGAGCATCTCTCGACTTAAAGATCCCTGCTCCCAGTTGTCTCAGTTACTCTAATCTCGTTGCTGGGACAAAATACCTGGCACTCAAACAGCTTACAGTTATTGGAGGTTTCAGTCCATATTTGGCTGGCTCCAAGGCAGACTGGTACATGGCAGAGAGCAGCAGTTCCTGGTAGTGGCAAAGAGCAAGAGGAGCCAAGGGAGGAGTAGCAGCAACAACGGCAACAGAGAGGGAGTCTGTCTCTCCGTTTCTCTTACATTACATTCAGGCTCTCTGCCCCTGGCTGGGTGTAGCATTCACGCCCATAATCCCAGCAGTACTAAGACCCATCATCCCTGTGGATCATGAGTTAGTCTCAAACTCTAGAAATCCCTGCCCCATGACTTCATGAGGCCTTTGGGAGACAACTAGACACAAACCATAGCATCAGTCAATTGTCATATTTTTAAATGGGAATCATTTATAAATTCGGTGATAGAGTTCTGTGTTAGTTTCTGGGGAAAGAATAAGATAAAAACAGAATGCTGTCTCTCATGTGTGTATGTCAAAGAATACTAAACAAGAATATGTTCATTTAAGTGAATCCTTTTCTGGCCTATGCTTTGCAATTGGAATTTAGTTTACTCAGGAAAAATCAGCTACTTGTTTTTATCTCGCACAGCTGTGAGCAAATAAGCCTATCACGCTATACAAAATGATTGAGAACATTTGCTGCTCAGCATTTTAGGCAGGCTGATGTCAACACAGAGCAAAAATGGTCTTTAGCAGTACTTTTCCAGTCCTCCCTCTTCCTTAGGAGAACTTCAGATGAGGTGCAAATGTCTGAGGTGTGCTTATTTGACTTATTCACAGAAAAATGAATGTACAGAGGTGTTTCAGGAAAAATTAGTAAAATATATCATTAGAGGATCCATCTATCCTGCCGTATGATAGGACCAATCCCAATGAATATATGAGATTCTGATTTTCAATCTAATCAATCTAATCTAACCTATGGATTCCCTCTTTCATTTTTCAAATACCAGCTGAATTTCCATAACATGTTCCGCTTTATCTTTGTTTTCTTTTAATTATGAAAACCCAATAAACTCAATAGTAAAAAACAAGGTTTCAATAATCACTATATGTTTACCTGCACATTTTAAATTCTCTATTATTAGTTTGTCTTGCCCATGTTTTCTAATACAAAAATGTGTGCATAGTTCATACAAGGACACAACTGATTCTTGCTTTGCAAATGTGTACGTACATCTGTGTGTGTGTTGTGGTGTGGGCATGGAAAGGAAGGAGGAAGAGAAAGATAAATAGACAGAGAGCAAAAGAGAGAGAGAGACAGAGACAGAGACAGAGATAGAGATCACCAAATCCTGCAATCAGTCATAGGAAGTCACAGTCAAGACTCCTACTGTCCAAGCATCTGTTTTGGTTTGTGGCACTGGGCAGCTCCTCCAAGGCCTTTTTCCTCCTTAGCCATAGCCCATCTTCTGGTCTCTGATTCTTGTGGCTGAGAGCTTTTTGTCATCTTGCTGGTAAAGGCTGGGGTTTATTATTATTATTATTATTATTATTATTATTATTATTATTAAGAGTAGCTAAAATTGCAGGTTTGATGAACTCAGAAAATACACTTTGTCCGAACTTATAGTCTTGTCCCACCACATCTAGCTATCTCCCTGCATCTCATTCCACCATCTGGATGCCCCTCCTTCATCACTTCCATTTTCTCTGCTTGTTTATATTATGCATGGGTTTCCCTATCTCTGGTCTAAGGCAAAAGCTGGACTTTTGGCTCTCTTGGAGTCAAGCAACCCTAACAACCTCCCTGGTAATCAACTCTGGTCAATATTCTCTCATTGATAATGTTCTGCTTTGGCAGAAAGTGGTGGTGATGATGGGCCAGATCAGAGATGCGTATGCAAACCTCTGGCAAGGAGTGAGGGGTGTTGGCACACACCTGTAATACCAGTGCTCAGGACGCTGGAAGGAGGCTTACTATGAATTTGAGTCCAGCTGAAGTTACTGAGTTTGAAGTTAGCCTGAACTGTGACCCTGTCTTAAAAGACACACAAAGCAAGCAACCCACCCAGGAAGGGCCTAAGTTCCCTCACTGGCATGCTCATAGAGGTTAAGATTCTGAGATCCTGGATCCTTGAGATCCTCTGGCATAGTCATTTTGGCTTATAAAAAAGGGGGCCACAGAATATGAGTGTGACCCATGCCTTAGGGCTACCAAAAAGTTCCTGACTCTTGGATCCTGGCCCAGGCCTCTTGTGCCCCTCATATTGTCCTTTAGCAACTCTTTAGCAACTGTCCATTCTGCTGCCCACATTTTAGACTCGATGAGGACTTTCATTTCCTTTGGAAGCAGAGGAGGTAGAACTGTATACTTTGACCTGCTGACTCTCTGGCTGTGGTCATTCTCTATAAAGCTGAATGAAATTTCCCCCATGTCAGGAAAGTAGAAGAGATCAGTTTCAGAACCAGTGAGGATTACTCCATACCTCTGAAACTCCAAATTATCCTGTTAGTCCCAAGAATAAAAGCAAGTTCTTAACATTTTCAGAAGCTTGATTTTTGAACTGACACACACTGACTTATTTGTTGAAGAGAGGTACTGGAGCACAAACATAATCTCTCCCCGTGTTAGTTACTCCTGAATGGGAAAGAGGGAATCACGTTAATACTGGCAATTTCTATTCAGATCTGGTCTCTTGGACACACTGCTCTGGCCCACAGAGTATGAGCTTGTGAGCTCACAGTTTAATTGGGTTAGAAATTAAATGATTACTTCTTTTTTTCTGCTAAAGGAGAAGGAGAGCCGCCCCATGCTAAGACTAGCAATTAAAACTCCAAGAAGATGCTTGGCAGGAGTGTCAACAGGGAGGCACACAGCAAGTGGAGAGGAACAAAAGCTTTACCTCCAACAAAGGCCTGAACACTGGGGAGAAGGAGACTCTTTACACTGATAGCTGTGGGATAAGGAATAAAATTGTTTTTTTTTTTTTTTTTTTTTTTTTTTTTTTTAAATCTGGGTAAATTCAGAGTTAGACGGATGAGAGAAAGGGGAGACTGAGTTATGCTGTGCTCATGTTTTTCTTCCTGTGTGAAGATGGGAAACTTCTGGATGAAATGACTAAAGAGTTGAGATGATTGTAAAATTCCTTCTACGTCTTCATTCTGTGGTGCCATGTGGAACTTGGTCTAACCTCAACAGCTGACAGGGTTTGCAGCCCATCTCTTTAGAGTGTCTCAGTTACTTCTTGAAGTTTCCAAATGGGTGTCTTATATGTATCCTCAGCCCAGTCTCACAGGCACCCCTCTTTGAGATGCCTTCTTCCAAAGGAAGAAGTTTGGAAAACCAGTTTAATGGACACCTGTCTCATACCCAGGACCCCCTCAGAGAAGCATAGCTCCAACACTGCTCACACTGCGTGCCAAGCCCTGCCTAGCTGTGCCACCCCAAATCTTCTGAACCTGCCAGGAAAAGAGAATGTGCTGCTCAGAACCTGGAAAGTCTCCCAAGGAAAAACATTCTGACTTCTGGTTTCATCTTTTCCTCCATATATATTCAGATGCAAGCCAAGGGGATGTGTAAACAGTTCAGTAATAACTCTCTAGTCATTGCCTGGTGTGTGTCTGGTGCTTTTCCCAAAGCTGGGATGCTGGTGAGTGCATAAATAGGATGCTGAGCCTTATCATCTTCCTCCTCTTTCTCATCCCTTGGCTTTGACTCACATCCCATCTCATTGTAATCACCGCACTATCTCTAGTTAAAAAGAAAAGTTTGCATGGCTATTACTAAATGAAAAAAGATTTGGGAGAAAACAGTGGTGAGGAGAAAGGTGCCATCGTTGTGCTATTGTTGGGGATTCAGTTTGTCCAGCCAAATATATCCTGTGTGCTTGAAAAATCTGGGTACCTAAACTGCATAGATAGTCATATCCTATTTATCTTAATGCTAGTGACAGTCAAGACTTAGTTCAATTTACCTGACAATTTTAATATATGACAAAAGAAAGAAGTTTGGAAAACCAGCTCAATAATTATAGTATTTTAGTTATATCTATATGCATATTATATTGATATAATTAAAATTTCTATAGATATAGACATAGATATATGCTCTCTCTTTTCTCTTATTAATTTAGGAAATATTAGGCATGTGTTATATGCCAAACATTATTCTAATTAATTGAAGTGCAGCGAAGAATAAGATGGATAAAAATGCCTGTCTTCAGAGAGCCTCTTGTAGGGTAAGATAGGCACTATAAATAAGTAGATTGAGTAGTATGTTGATTAAATGTGCTCAGGAGAACTAAAACATGAAGGAAGATAGCGACTGTTGAGGGAGAGGCTGACAAGAGAATCAAGGAGTCTTTATAGAGAAGGTCACGTTTGATCCCCTGAAGATGAGGCAGGCATAACTCAGACAGATATCCAAAGAAAGAGCATTCCAGCATTGGAAATTTGCAACTCCAAATGCAAGGACTAAGAGTGAAAAGGTATCTGAAATAATGAGAGGCTGGCATGGCCCAGGAGCAGAGGGGTGGGAATGGGGAGCCCAAGCAGATGAGGCCAGATCTTGTGTGGCCTATGGAGCTTAGAAAGGACTTTGGCATGGTGAGATTTGGAGTGGCTGGGAGGTTTGGGATGGAGGAGCGACACTGCCTGACTGTTGCTTTCATGGAACAGTTCTAGTCTTTCAGTGGGAAAAGCCTGAAGTGAGCAAGGATGTAAGCAGGAAGTCTGATGAAGAGATATCTAAAACAATTGAGGAGAGAGGTGGTGACGGCTCTCACCAGGCAGTAACAGAGCACAAGGGGAGAAGGCTCAGATCAAAGTTTTCTGTGGGGCAGAACTGTAATTTCATTATGCTGTGACATTGGGTTTCTCTGGTAATAGAAGATTTTTTCAAAAAAAAAAAAAAAAGATGCAATGAGTCAATACATGCAATGTGGAAAGAGTGTCCTCGGATTATGACAAGGATTGATTAGTTGTAGTTATTGCCTATTTTATATCTTTTACCACGGCTATTTCTAGAAAGGATTTACTACAGGTAATAATCAAAAGTGTATGTTCAAATACTTCATTGGGTAAAATGAAAATAAGGGTCAAAAAACATGTATAGAAGAAGATTGCAATTGGACCAGAAATTAGATGATTATTATTATAATTAAGCTTTAATTTGATTTCTATGCTTCCTGAAAGGCAAGACAAAAGAACAAAATCCCATAATATGTAAGACTCTGTATGATTACATGTCAATTTTCAGGAGGCCTAGACTTCTTGTTGGGACCAAATTCATTTCTATTTGTAATATCACAGATTCAGGTTATCAGTATATAATGTCTCCAACAGCAATTCAGCAGGTAATACACAGATATGCTTTGTTGGGCTACTTCTTCTATTGGCTCATAATAGAATTATTATTAAGTCATAACTCAGCAAAGCCGCTAGAGAGACAATGTGGTATAGAGAGAAAAGCATTACCTGAGTTATTAGATGGGACCGGGCACATTAGAGTGGTATGGCTGGAGGCTACCTGAGTTCTTAGAGCTTTAATGTGAGTCTCAATTTGATCCATCTTAGCTTAAATGTAACCCGCTGAACTTCAGTTTTAAGATCTATAGAAGGGAGCCTCTGTTAAGACGTTCTTTGCTTACCCAGCGAAATTCTTGTGGGAAGCAAAGGAGATGATCATATCATTTTGAAGCTCATTATAAGTTGTAAAGCATAATACACCATTCTGAAATTCTGAAATTCTTAAATCTGAGTGCTGACTTAATTGAATCTAACATCACAAAGTTTTAGGCTAATGCTGCCTCCCTTGGTTCAATCAATACAATCCATAAATTTGCTGAGCATCTTCTATATATTGTTATAAAAGCTGGATGAAAAAGAATACCCCAAGTTCATCCTCCTCAAACTTGTGTGCCTTGTGTTCTAGTCAGAGAAGCCAAATTACATAAAAAAGCTGACCAAAATTAAATGATAATATGGGCTATGAAAAACGTTAAAGAAAGTTAAAAGGGTAAGAATGAGTCTAGAGAAAGGGGTGAGTGTGTTCCCTTGCTGGCTTTGTCAAATATCACTTTCTCTCTGCACTTTTGAGTAGTCTGTCTTCTGCCTATTTTTGTTATTTCAGTAACTAACTTGTGCAGAGGACTCCCACATGTGACAGTCTGGGCCATCGCTGGAGTGCCTGCTGGTTTATTATTAAACTGGGATGCTCACACCTTGTACTTTGCCAGCTTGTGACTAGCAGCAGGCAGGGGTAGATACTGGCCTGGAAGAGTGAGGAGCATACTCTTGATCTGCTCAAACTGACGTATCTAGTCCTCTGTCTCTGCCTCCTTTACACCTCTCTGTGTCTATAGTGTGGCTGTAATAAAATACTATGGAGTGACGGCTTAAGCAACAGTTGGTTCACTCCAAGTTCTGCATAAGGCCTTTAAGATCAATGTCAAGCCCAAGGTCAAGATGTTACCAGGGTTGATTTCTCTTAAGGTTTCTACTCACTCTGTTTCTCTGTGTGTACATGGCTTTCTCATTAAGGGCCCCATTCAGATCAAATGAGGTCCACATCCATAGCCTCATTTTAACTTATACACTTCTTCAGTGGCCCTCCAAATGCAGTTGCATGCCTAGATCTTTGAGATTAGTGCCTCAACATATGAATTTTGAGAGTGCATTATTCAGCCCACTTCTTACATCACCCAGGGCATCATCATCCCATGAACAACTCTAGAGGTGCTGCAAATTAGAATGTTGTCCTCTCCTAGACATATTCCTATGGTTCCTTCAAGAATGGCATTTCCTTAGGGACACTGTATGATCAGCTCAGCAAGGGTTGAGCCCTGCTCTGCTTTAATTTCTATAGTATGAGTCAAAATCTCTCGAATTGCACAGATTAACATCCATGGCTTATTTGTATGATAAGATTATAAATTTCTGAGAGGTAAAAGTTAAAACTTAAATGCTTTGAACCTTGTTTATATAATTTTCCCAGTGCTGGACATCATTATAACATACGTATTTAGCATATATTCTTGCTTAACTTGAAATCTAATATCTCATGACTTGAAGACTTTACTGACAACTAAGGTAAATACATGAATAAGACGATGCCTGTAGTGGAGTGTGCATGTTTCAAAACAGTTTCCTGAGGGTATTTTTTGCTGTTCATTGAGAATTTACTTTTACTTTTTGTCCTTATTCATTGATAGAATTTTTTTTTTTTTTCCTGTCAGAAAGATATATGCTAACTCTGGTGATGTGATAACTTAGCTCTTAAGTGATGTCTTGAACTACATTTTTATCATCTGCAACATTGATTGATCCATTTGGAGATCTCTCTCTAAATTCAAGTTGACCAGTTCTCCAAGGTGCCCACACATGATATCAACTTTAAAGCCTAGATGTAGCTGGGCCCCAGTACTGTCTTTGCTCTCTCTTGAAACCAGATGTGGCACTGATGGAATAAGCAGCAATAGAACAGATGAGTTTTGTGAAATTCATCCCTGAAGAAATTAATGACCAAGGCCCTAGTTTTTTTTTTTTTTTTTCTTAAGTGCTAAGATATTTCCTGTTAAAAATAGTGGGAGGCTCTTGCTTCCATTGCGCTGTGCCTGCTCCCTGGCCATCTGTCAGTGTTTTGGCTTGGTGGCTGGATTAGTGGACATCTGACAAAAACAGGTCAACACAGTGGCTAACAGCCAGGGCCTTGAGTCAGCCTGCCTGGGTTGAAGGCTCAGCTCTGCCACTACCAGACTTCATGGAGTAGATTTGACTTAACCTGTCTGTAAAATAGAATTGATGCTATGCTTTCCTCATAGGATTGTTATAAGGGTTCTGCAAGTGTGTATGTGTGAAGAGCTCAAAGCATGGGCTGGAACCACTTAGCTACTCCTCAAGAGTTAGGTATTGGTTTCTGTGCCTTACTGATAGGCTCACTTGTTGACGAGTTCCTAACTTGCAAATAACTAGTATGAGTCCCTTCCACACTCCTCACCCAACCCTACAAAGAGATTTTTCTTCACTTAGCAAAAAGCTCCAACCAAAGTCCTTTTTTTTCTAAATGAATAGCATGATATGGGAAAAAAAGCTAACTGGTTTCAACTATTTTTCCCATTATTTTTGTTTCCTAGGGTGCTAGCTGAGTGTAAGCCACCACTGCCTTCATTCTGGCCCTGTGCCTTCTCTGACTTGCATTTCCAAAATTCTGCTTTCTATCCAGTGGAAAAGGATATCTTCAATGGAGAATCTAATGAAGTTACTTCTCTGAGGAAAATATTCAGTTTCTTCCTACTGTGCTTGAACTCTAAAGGCCTCCTTCAGCCTCTCAGGTTCTAGCTAGCCCAGCACCAGAAGCTGATGCCATCCTTTCTGACCCTGGGGCATGGGAAGGACTCACTTCAGAATTCCGGCTCTGCTGCCCCTCTCAGCTTTTTCTATATTTCTGTTTTTATATCTGCATTGCACCTTGTCACTGAGAGCTCAGCTCCAACTCAGATGGCCACAGCATGATCACAAAGCCCCACTGCCTGGCTCTCATTCTTGGCCTTCACCATGCCCCAGGTGTGTGACTTTATAGCAGTTCCTCAGCCCGTTGTGTCAGCTGAAATAAGAATATAATAATACTAGCCTTGTAGAGAGCACTAACACTTATCTAATAGAGGAAAAAAAATTGATTGGAACACAGTAAGCACTACAAATACTTAAATTTTAAGAAATGGAAATATTATTTCCCCGAAGAACCCAGCTCTGACCCATTTCCAGTTACTACCTTCTCTGTGACAGTTACTTAACTTGAAAGAGACTTGTTTCATTTGCTACATGTCATTCTTAGAAGTCACTTATCTGTGTATTGATGGGCTCTCTCAATAGGTCAAGAATGTGTAGTAAGAAAAACCCTATCTGCCTTGTTCCTTAAGAACCTGTCAGCCCATTTCTCAGAACAGTGGCCAAATTATATTCTGCATCAATACTCATCATATAAGAGAGTCAGAGCTCAAGTTCTGACTTGCTTGGTGCAGTAGCTTTATCTAGATGTTTTATTCCCTAGGCCTGAGTTTCTTCAACTAAAAAGTGTGCACAATAATAGCATCTACACCTCAGGACAACCTCTAGTGTTATTGTGTGGTATACACGCAAACATATCAGTGGTGATTATTTTTTGGAGATGGGATTATGAAGGATTTACTTTTTCACTTCCATCATCTAGATTACTTTTAAATTAATGAGCATGGTTTTATTTTGTAATTAATATCATTTCAAAATTAAATATTTGTAAAGGGTTTAACACAGTGCCTGATTCGCTGCAGGTATTTAATGAACCATCCCTGTTAATACTCCTAAGCCTCTCGATAATCCCAAAGGCCTTCTTTCTTGGTGGCTCAGGGCTGCTGCCTGACTCTCAGTCTGAGCCTTGGAGCTCAGACACCGCCACATTAAAGCTGGGGATGTGAGATGACCTGCTTCTTTATTTCAGGTTTGGTGACCATCAGCAGAGGAGTTTTTGTTTCAGGCTAGTGTATTGTTACCCTTGGGAGCCCCCACACTCACTGCCTGATGGTAGAGAGATGAGCATTTGGCCATGTTTAGTACACATCCCATGCTTCACAGGCTGCAGAGCACATTAATGTGGCCAATTCCAGTGTTTATTTATTCGTTCTGAGTGTTGAAGAAAGATATCGTGCCTACCTGCTCAGATTTAAACAAGAACAGATCTGCACGGCCCTGAGAAATGGGACTAATATAGACTTATGTTCTTTGGCTAGTGAATCTCCAGTGCAAGATAGCGGTTGCCCACTCCTCCTCACTGCTGTGGTTGAACTAAGTGTTATGCGAAGGAGGGGAGCAGGACATCCCTTGTTCAGGGCCACTGGCAGCCGCTGGTGGTGCAGGAGGCAGAGGTCCTGGAGTAAGTCTCCAGTTTTCATTAGGAATCCTATGGCTTTCACTTTTGTCAGGTTGCCTGTAGTGCAGTGGGCACTAGCCAAGCCTTCTGGGTCCTAATGACCTACTTTATATTTGGCTCCCTTGACCTTCTCTGTGATTATGTCTTTCAAGATTAGTTTGAGGGCTAGGGAGATAGTTCAGTGGCTTAGGTGCCTGCCTAGCAAGGGCAAGATCCCTAGTACTGAAAAAAACAACAAAAATAACAACCCCCACAAAGCTCCCAAGAAGCCCCAAAACAATAAAAAAAAGATTAGTTTGGATGAATTTTGTTTTGCTTTTGACCCAAGAAGCACAGGGAAAACATAGCTTCTCAAAGAAAATGAAGGATTCTTTGGGTTTTGCTCACTACTTCCATATCAGAAAACATAGGAAAGATCCAGAGATTTGCAATTTAGAAGGTTCCATGATTGCTACATGGGTGCATTGTTCGATGTTTATATTATTACAAAGCTCTGGGTGACAAATGAGAAGCTTTTGCCTGGCCTTGTGGGAGCCTATCCTTCTGTGTGAGTGCACACATGATAAGTCTACAGTCCCAAGAGATGCTGAGCCAAAATATTGTTTTATCCATCCAAAAATGAAGCCTGGAGAAGCCTGAGATTTATCTCATGCTAAGAGCTATGCAGAGAGTCTAGACCATCATAATATTGTTAGGATAAATTCTCTGTTTCCTATGACAGCCTGATCCATCCACCCATCCACCCATCCATCCACCCACCCATCCATCCATCCATCCATCCATCCATCCATCCATCCAAAGCAACAAATTTAAGCAGCTTCTGCCCACATAATATGCCCTGCAGAAGGTCACAGGTATTATATGTACATGCATACTGTCTGGATTAAAAGTCTAATTAGTTGTATGTTCAAAGGTAAGTCACCATGTGTCCATTTAGCTCATCTGTAAACCAGGGCTTGGAATCTGCCTCATATAGTTTTCATGAAGAGAAATTGAGGCAAACAACAACGTCCAGTTCTTCACACAGTGCTTAGTGAGTCCTTACCACTCTGTAGCTGTAGGTATTATCATTGCTTGAATGGAAGACTCAGAGAAGTTAAAGTCATGCTCCCTGACCTTGAGATGCTTGCATGGCTCTGCACTGTTGACAGCTCGGCACATTTGGGCTATTTTATTTCAAAGTAAGGGAGGTTTCTTTGCAACCTTGGCCTGGAACTCCAAGAGAAAGAGTGTGTTTCTGGTGTTGACCTGGTCACAGACTCGACCTGGTGACTAGCCTTTCAGTTCCGGTGGCACTCACTTCCTGTATAATCTTACAAAGCCTATTTTCCGTATTGTTACACTTTTCTCCCCCTATGAAACCTTTTTCTTTAGTGTGAGACAAAAATGTATCACCTGAGACTGAGGCTGAAAAATAGCCCAATCATTGTTGTTCCAAAATAAGTGCCTTTGTTGATGGAGCTTTTTCGTGAATGATTCCCCTTCACCGTGGCCCTTATTGGAGCAGAGATAAAGGCGCTGCTTTGGGCCTCTAGGGTTCATCTTCTGCCTGGGCCAAATTACTGTGGGAAATCCTGAATTATGGTTTGTTTGTGTGATCATTAATTTATCTAATTACAAATTCTTCATAGGCCAGGGCATTGGGGAAGAATGATTAATGAACCCATTATGTCTAATAAGAGATTCTTTAAGGAAAGATGGCTCATCTGAAGTGCTGGTGAAAAAGCTGGCAGCTAGCTTTCTCTCTGGGTGCTGGTTACCTTCTGTATGTTCTAATATTATGAACTCCATTCACCTTCACAACAATCCTATAAATATTTACCAGCTGTAGAAATTAAGGTATAGAAAAGTTAAGAAATTTGCTCCAGGTTTTATACTTAGTACCTGGTAGGACACGTGTTTAAATCTAGGGACCTCAGTTCCAGAGGTGACACTCTTACCTACCTAGTGACTCATTTACAAAGTTGTTTCTGAGAACATCCTGAATTCCAGGCACTGTATTGCATATAATACACTCAAAGGAGAACAGTCTCTTCCTTGTAAGAGCTCAGAGACTACCTTCAGAATTAGACATATAAACACATGGAATTTAGGTTTGAATCCAGGCATTTTGGCTCCAAAGAGGGATATTGAATAGATAAGTCACTTTTCTCTGAGACCAAATATCTGACACTTGCATCTGAAAAGGGAAAGAATCACTTGGCTCACAGTTTGTAGAGGTTTCAGTCCAGGCTTGGCTGGCTTCACAGCAGGGCAGCAGGGCAGCAGGGCAGAGGGGCAGGCGGAGGAGAGTTGCTTGAGGCATGGCATTACAGAAGCAGGAATGTGTAGGCAGACCTCATTCCAGTGACCCCCCCCCCCCCCCGTGAGTCAGGTACAGTCCCATAATCTAATCACCTTGAGAAGTGCAACCCCTCAGCACTTGAGGCTTTGTGGGACATTTTAGACCTAAACTGTAGCACTGAGCAGTAAGTAGGAAGGTATGCATGAGGTGAAGTGAATGAAAAGCGCACGAATCAACTTCTCACTGAAATACCAAGTGACTTAGTTTTTAAAAGAGAAAGAGAGAGACTTAACTCACTCTTTGGGGGGTCCAAGGCATTGCCCCTGGATTGGCTCAGTTCTGGTGCAGGACTCCGGTGGGTGGAAGAGGGCTAAGACAGGAGTGTGCATAGAGGCATAGCAGTGAGCCTCCCATCTGGAGGCAAGAAGCAGAGAGAGCAGCCTAAGGCCAGTCTTGCTGCTTTCCTAATAACACCACCAAGCGATGTGCCAGGAAGCCACACATGGACTACTGAAGTGTCACAAACAAACTAATAACCTGAGTCCCCAATGGCTTAGTGACCGTCTACAAAGCTCTACTCTTAAAATTTCTATACCATCCACCAACACTGACATCCCAGGAAACGACTCTGCATGACACAGATTTTATGGGGATACAATTTAGCCTTATCTAAACCATAACAAAGGGGAAGCTTCGGGGGTGTCCCTGGGAAACTCTGAGAAAAGTAAGACCAGACAAAAGTACTTCCAGATTCCATCTGGCATATGGCAAGAATCTTTGCAAGTAGATTGGCACCAGCTCCTTTCTCACACAGAATTCCCAGCAAGGCCTCTATGACTGCAGAGTCTAAATCCATGCCAGGAACCTCACAGTGGTGAAACAGATACATCTCAAAGAAAAATATGAAGCCCAGCTTTCTGAGCTGGCCTTTTCTGTTTCCACTTTAGAGCCACAGCATCTTTAATTTAATTCATGCATGCTCTTCTGTCTACTTACATGCTGCCCCTTCTACAGGGGTTTGGGTTTTCACCTATTTGGATTGTTTCTTTCTCACAGAATTAAAATCCTTCATCCCTGTTCTCAAAAATCGCAAATTTCACAGGGGTGGGATCAGTGATTTACAATGTTTCAGTTGGGGCAGAGGAGATGGGTGATCACTGCAGGTCCTGTGTTAGCTGGACAGCATCACCTTTTCCTCACAGGCAGAACTTAATTCAGCTAAGCGATGCTGATGGCCTAGGTGCCCATTCACATGGTGGCCTTTCAGGGAGCTGGCCTTCTAGTCCCCTTGTGTCAGTGGACCAGGGCGATGGATTGCTCCAAAGAGAATCCATTCTTTAACACCGAGAGGATTAATAAATAGAGTACCTCAGCCTCCTCAAGATCTCCCCCTTGAAACAATGATGCCAGCCCCAAATATTTCAGTGATTCAAATCTCAAGGGGATTTTATTTGCAAAAGTAGAGAGGTTGGAGGGTGAAAATATGATCTCTAGAGAACATTTGGAAATTTCAACATAGGAATCACAGAACATGGGAAGACTTAGGGAGTATCAACCTGGTTAATTTTAAACTACTATCCTTTCACTAACTGTAACATCAGCTGCCTCTGCTTAGCTTAGTAAGTCTTTTGCTCTAGTACAGTCTCTTATCCTCAGTCCAATGTCTGGCATGAACATCTACCAAGACATCTCACTGTAAATCTGAAAACAGTAGTCTCTCCTCCATCAGATATTTCATTTCCACCACTGTCCTCTCTATGTGCCATGTGCTTCCTTACATAAGGCAGAATTTCTACGGTATTTTCTAAGCATTTCTTCTATAGTTATTCTCTCTGAGCCCACCATCTCTAGTCTACCTGGTTACACAGAGCCACTGGATTTCTTGAAATGCCACTGTCATCATCAGACTCGTCTCTTCAAAAACCACTTGGCACTTCCTCTGTTCTCAGAAATACCCTGACTTTCCTGAACCCTCTTTCAACATGCCCTACTCTATTTCTAGCTGAATCATTCCTTGAAGAGCAGTAAATTTGCCAGCCTTCTCCCTGTTGCTCTCCATTTCCCATGGAATCCATTCTTAGTGAGGTGAACAGGGCTTACTCCTTCAGGGAGCTCAAGTGGGCAGGAGGGAGAACCCAGAGGAGCCAGTAGAAGGGACATGAAAGCGTCTTGTGTCCTTCAGGCCTCTCGGCTCTCCTTGCCTGTTCAGGTCACTTGCAGGCCTGGGTTCCAAAGGGAACTGAAATTGTAGCCTGTCTATCCATTCTCATAATAGGGAGATGTTCAGTGAGCTCTTTATCAAGAGCTGACAGGTTAGTGTCAGCAGAAGCAGGCTGAGCCTATTCATCATCGTAGCTAGGATGTGCCTGGCAGGAAGGACAGTGGATACCACTTGTCATTTCCTGGCATTGCCCCCTTCCTTGCACCCAGCCTGCATGCAATTGAAAACCCCCAACTTCTGTGACCTTCCAGAGTGGCAAGAAAAATAACTGACTTCCCAGGAACAGCTTAGGGGCAGTTGAGTCCTCAGACCTTGTCTGAGCCAAGATGTGACTGGCCGCTGAGCAGCAGAGGATCAGAGGGTAGGACAAGCCACACAGTCGTCAGGCATCATTGCTCCCTTCTGTACAGGCCAGCAGAATGAACCTACAAGTGACCTGGATGGTACTAGCTCTAGAATCTCTGTGCAGGAAACTAGGGCTGGCACTTGATTGGAAGGAACAGCATGCTTTTTCAGCAATGGACTTGACCAGAAAGAATTTTAAAATTGGATTATTTATTAAGTTGTCATGGGGCCCGGGGCTGATGTAGCTGATGGAGGCAAATCCCTTGGGGGCAGCCCAGGGTATCTTCCCTTTAATGCCCTTCCACTACTTTGTTCTGTTCCTAGAGCTGGCATTTCTGGACTCCTGTCTCCTGGGTGTCTGAGTAGTTGAATAGAATGGGTAAGGGATTGGAGGCCAAGAAAACTGTGGAAGCTGCAGGTTCCTCCCCTCGCTGCTGTGCTAAGTAGCTCAAGGACAGTTTGCAGATCCTTTGTCTGAGCCACGTTGTCTGAGGTTAGGGCTCACTTCTCTTCCTTTGTGCTCTTATTTCTTCTACAGCCCATGATACTAGCTCCCTTCTTTAAGTTGTCCTTGTTGAACTGAGGTCAAATGCCATTTTTCTGATTCAGTCTTCTTTCTTAAATATTGCCTTGGTACAATAACTAAATAGGAATCAGTTCAAAGCTGTGAAGCTGGAATCATTGTCTTGATGAGCAGTCTGCATGTGTTCACTGTCCCACACAGCCTTCTACAAGAGAAGCACGTAGGCTTTGAAGAGGAGGTGTTGGTACCACTCCAGGAATTCTGTTGTGTGTTTTGCTATAGAGCACAGACCATTCTTTCTAAACACTATTTGGCCTGTCTAGTGCTTCCTAGGTGTTGGTTAAGAAGGAGAAAGAAACCCTTCTCATTTTTAAAAAAGCATAAAAAATAGCAAAAGCAAGCATTAGAAATGATACAGAATTTCTGTGTGGAATACAGAATTAGAATTGATAGTAATTCAACCGTGGTTATTATACTGCATAATGTTGCCCTTAAATTAGTTGTTTAGATTACCGGATATAAGCATGCAACATGGGCTTTAAAAAGTTACAAGAAATTTAAAAAGAGAAGAAAAAAATTAAGCATTAACTAATCCTTTCAATAGACCAGCAGAAATCAACAATACAGTTATCCAAGATATCCTATATATGTACATAACTATATCTTTTCTTTTTTCTCTCTTTCTTTCTTTCTTTCTTTCTTTCTTTCTTTCTTTCTTTCTTTCTTTCTTTCTTTCTTTCTTTCTTTCTTTCGTCCTTTTCCTGATTCCAGTTGTTTCTTCCCTTTGAACAGATTTAAACAACCCAAATGCCCATCAACTGAGGAATGGATAAAATAGATGTGGTATTTTTGCCCAATAGAATATTACTCAGCTATAAAAAGATAAATGTGAGGCTTTTATAGATAAATAGATACAACTAGAGGCCATACTCAAAAGAGAAATAAATAAAGCCTACATGTGCAAACATAAGAACCTGAAAGAGGAAATAAAATCTGAAAAGTACAATAGCTTCTGTTTTTCATTTTGGAAGCTCTTAATCAGGCAAAAGATAAAAGAACATGTAGAAGACAATGTTTCTGCCAGAGCCAGCTTCCCATCCTCAGCCCAATTCCATGCTTCGGTTACCCAAAGTTGGTCCGAAGTACTTGGCAAGTGGAAAGTTATCTTAATATCAGCCTCAGGAAAATAGTTCTCCAAGTGGAAGACGTGTGTGCTCTGTACAATGCTACCACAGCTGCAACTTATATTTTGATCATGTGAATATTTCTGAAATACCTTTTCTATAATATAATAAGGGTTTTGCAAAAGTATGACGGTCTCAACCATCAAAAGGCCTCCTCTGGTGGCAGATGAGGTGGCAGGAAATGTAGCAAGCTCCGTAGCATGACTCATATTGCCACTCAGGTTGAGGATGGGTGCTTGGAGAGGGCAGAGAGCAGGCGGCCCACCGTGGCTGAGCTATAGCTAGGTGCCTGAGAATCACTCTAAAGTAAACTACTCACATTTTGTACATATTATTCTGTTTAATTATTTCTCAAATCTTGGAGGTTATACAATTGTGTTTAAAAGGAAACTGGGACTCAAGAGGTGAAGTGTGCCAAACTTAGATAGATGGCAGGTGGTGGAACGCACCTGCGACCTTCTTTGTCTGCTTCTGTCTCATGCTTTCCCCATCACTTTCTTCTGATGAGTCCCCATCACTGCCATGTCAGTGGCACAGTGGACTCAGTACAGGGCACTTGGAGGCTCCCCAGTGAAGATGTTAGGGTGAGGTGGGACATCTTCTGGGAAAGCCAGGGAAGACTGCTCTAGCAGAGCTCTGCAGTGTCTGCCACAGAAGGGAATAGAGACAGGGACATGAATTAGGGAACTGTGGCAACAGTCTGGGCAGGATGTTCTGAGAATAGAAAGGAGAAGCACAGGGCGTGTCACCAGACAGGCTCGGGTGACTGGATACAGAGGAGCAAGGAAAAGCAATGGGAGAATTGATGAGTTCTCAGTGACTTATAATTTGAACCCTCTTGTAGATCCTCTTTCTCTGACTGGGTGGTGATGGTGGTATGTGGGTGAGGCTTTGCAAAAATCACATCCTTCCCAAATTAAAATTGAGTACTAAATATGCTCTTTTTTCCTTTGGATGAGAAAACAATTTGTAGTCATTAAATAGCTGATTTTATGATCAGAGAAGGTTGCCAGCCTGTCAGCAACTCTACAGAGGAGGGAAACTCTCCTAGGTTTTTAGGGTCTGAGCAGCAAAAGCAAGGGGACAGAATTCAGGTTCAGGAGAACAGTGGATCCAAAACGTGTTGTATAAACAGTCCTAGGAGTTGCAGAGGGAAACTAAGAGTATTTATGATTCGAGGGAGATGTAGCTGCAGAAAGGACCTAGTAGGCTGAAATTTGGTGCTTGTCAGTGTAGAATTAAGTCTTTTGAAGACAGAGCCTGAGAAAATCAGCTAACCTTCAGGAAACAGACAGATTGAAAAAGAAATACACGAGTGTGTAAACATAGAATTATTGTTAAAGCTGTAGTGAGCATGGGTTGATTAAACCACAGACATGTGTTTTCCCTACTTCATGTCTTGTGACCTGAGATTTCCTGTTATTGTTAAGTGTCATTATTGAGAAGAGATGAAAGAGTGAAAAATGTACCATAGACCCAAGATAAAAGGCTGTAGGGTCAGATATAACATAGAAGAAATCCTATCCCTGCTCCCTTAAACTTCTGGATTGGCAATGCCCACAAGATGAACTGAAGTGAATACAATTCTTCCAGATGGAGCTTTCAATAGAATTAGTGCAACCAGAAGGGAGAGTCAGTTCGTGAGAGGAGACATTGTTTAAGTTGGGTTCTAGCATATGACTGTGCAGTTCAGACTTCTCCCTTCAGAGATTAGGAATCTGAGACCAGGGGAACTGGCTTGAGGTGGTGTTGCTAATAGACTGACTTTGCCAGGGTGTTAGCCTAGAAGATATGGGCCTGAGGGCTGTCAGCTAAAATCTGAGAGAGCTAATGGCTAAAGCCTGAACCTTGAGGCCATCGTGTAGCTAGGAGTAAGGAGAGAAGGTACACCTAGGCAGGCACCTGTGGGAAGGAGAGAACAAGAATTATTTAGAGTAACAAGTGTAAGGAAAATATTTCGAGAAGAAAAAAGCTAGCCAGTCATAGCAGCTGCTCCCAAAATGATGTAGGTAGTAGGATATAAACAATTTCTGGGTTTGCAATATGATCCTTGGAAGCTTAGTTTCGGTAAAGTAATGAGGATAGAAAGAGTAAAAAGGTGGTGATAGTGGTGGTGGTGTGTATATGTGTGTGTGACGTGGTGTATGTGTAGAGGCTGTGTGTGTATGCATACATGTTGCATGTGTTCTGAGGAATATTGCACACAGATATGCAAGTCCTCTTTCTCTGACTGAGTAGTGATAGTAGCATCTTGGTGAGGGGAAGGTTGACCAAGGTGAAGGATCCTGTAACTCAGAGGATGAAGTGTTTCTGTTTCTTAACACTGAAGAAAGTCCCCAAATTAGGAACCAAGGGCCAAGCATAGAGTTGGATTTCTAGGTGTCTAGAAATGTCTAGGATGTTAGAAGTAGCCTCCAAGCCTTTCTGGCCAGAGGAATGTACTGAAAGCTGAGGGTAAAGAGCAATAACTGGGACCAGGGACCTTTAAAAGTAAGGACAGAAGAGTCCGGGATGGATAGACCCATGCCATTGCTGTTGGCAAGCACCAGCATATAGCACCAGTGACATTCATGAACACAAAATTCAGACAGAGCTACAATGTATGGGAGTTCAAGGCCTCTCAGGGAACACCATGTTCTATGTGTTGCACACATGAAGCCATGCTTTCTATTCCAACCACAGTTTGCTTCATGCAGGAAGAAGGCCGTGATGTACTAAGCAGCACGGAGAAGCAAGGAATTTCAATGTCCTCTTTCTTAGTCATCTCACTTCCTCGTGCTAGCCAGTAAACTTATACTAAAAATGATGATACAGAAGAGGAGGAAAGATGGAACAATTGCTAACTCCTCCTATTTTCTGCCCTTTTTAGCACAGTACATGAGGTCGATGGTTGATAGAAGATACAGGTTCTCAAGAATAAAAGAAAGACAGTGATGTGAAGCTAGCAAAACCGTTTCAATGAAAGTGAAAATACACTTTCTGACCTTAAAGACACCATTGCACCTAGTGAAGAGGTAATAAAAGATCTCTTAGAAACAACTAGGATGCAAGAAAAAATAATTCAATATCTGCAAGACGATGCAAAGATGAGCAATGTAAAACTAATAGGCATCAAGGAGAAAGAAGGAGTCTGTACAAATGATGTAAGAAGAATATGGGCAGAAGTAATAGCAGAAAACTTCCCAAATATGGGGAAACAATTTGACATTCAGGTAGCTGAAGCATATAGAACTCCAAAGACAGTGATGTGGATGGATTTGAGTTTCAGTACGAATGAGATGTGCATACATATAAGAGCTAGGGAATACACATTTTTTAATTCTAACGATTCAACTTATGAGTTCAACATGCCTGTATTTTCACATAGGATAAAAGCAACATTATGCAATATAAAGACATGAAAAATTCATACTAACAATTGAAAATTGTTTTTCCTTACTTAGAGTGACATTATGAGACACTGAAACAACAACAAAACCCAGTATAACTAGTCAAAAGACTAGATGAAAAGAAAAGTTTCATATTTTCCTAATAGTGAGCAACACCCCCCTGCTCCGGGTTTTAAACACTAGGTTCTGAATTCTCATTTTGTAATTACATAGCCACTTCTGGGTGGAATGGTGGGCCACCTTTGGAAAACCAGGGTCAAAAGATGGCCCTGAAGCCACCAGAATAAGCTGATGACAATGACTCTGTCACACATGTTCAAATGCTTAGGAGCTGCATATTGGCAACAAAGGCTATTGGCAGGGAGTTGAGAAAATAACTGAGAACAAGATGGCCTTTCCCCTTATAGTCCTTAAATACCCTGTCGTATCATCCTTTCTGTCTTCGTTCTCTGTGAACTATCTCATGTTTTAATATGCTTTCCTCAGGTTCCTCCTTCTACATGCAATGATCCTCCTGCCAGATCCAGGTTCCAAGTTTTGGCCCTTAAATGCAGTGCACCCATGCTGATAGATGCACAGATCCTCGGGGAAGACCTCAGCCATCCTGTGGCTGCCTGTGCTCGATCCACGTCCTGTTGGTCCACCTCCCTCTCCATCAGTTACTACACTCTCAGCCCATTAGTTCTGCTGCCTGATCTCAGCTTCCTCCTCATGCTGAGAGCTCGAGGTTTCCAATCTCACGTGGCTCATCATGTGCTTCTTAGCTACCTGAATACCACGGGGGTCTACATACTGTTTCTGTCCACATAATTTATTTCTATTTATTTATTTAGTGACTGGCTCAGCCTGCCCTGGGGTGGGGCTCGCATGGCAAGTGGTGCTGGGGATTGAACCAGTCCCTGCAGTTGCCTAAGCGGGTGCTTTAGACTGCTGAGCTATCTCATCAGCCCCCAGTCTATGTAACTTATATTCCCAAAGATCTGCTACTTCCCAAGATACCTATTACATCCCAGCTCCCACCTTCATGGCTTCTCTTCTAAAGCTAAGCTGTAAGGGCTTCCAGAAACCCTTCCCTGACCCATTAATAGAAGCAGTGTTGCATGCACAACTCTCAAGAGATGCTAAAACCAGTTTATCATTTCTACTCCATATTACTGAGTATCATCTCCAAGTGAAATTATTTTTACCATTGCTTATTAAAAATAGTACATGTTCAAAATATAGACAAGCAACAATGAACATTAACAATCCAATAATCCTATCTGCCTCCAAATAGCTAGTTGCAATTCAGCCAAGCTACTAAATGTTTACCTGAGGGAGGGACAAGGGACATTTAGAGAGCCACGGGTTTTAGAATAGAAACATGAGCAAGCCCTTGTCTGTGACTGTGGCAATAGCCACAGGTCCCTGTAGTGATTCAGCAGGCAAAACAATGCCTTTTAATTTTCAGTACCATAAGCTTCATCCAGTAAGAAACTATTTATCTAATTCTTTATGCAGTGGAGATGGTCACACTTCTTTATACCATGCACTTGTTTTTTTTTTTTTTTTTTTTTTTTTTTCTGAACCTGAGATTGAATTCAGGCCCTTGCACTTGCCAGGCAAGCACATATTCTACTGAACTATCTCCGCAGCCCCTTATCTTTGTGTAAGTGTTTAAGGGCCTACTTCTTGCTAGAAAAGACATGAGAAAGGCATGGGTGTGGCCACTGCCCTCAGCGAGTTTTCAGCATGGTGGGGGATGCACAAATAAGCAGGCGACAATACTGTCATGAGATAAATCCCAGGAGGAAGGACTCATAGGCCACAAGATATGAGGGGGCCCAAATTCTAACTGTGAAGGAACTTGAGAAGATATGAAGAGCAGATGTGGAAATGCAGGTGAGTGTGCTCCTGCACACATGCGCAGTGTCTGAAGGGAACTGCAAGCAGAGTGGTGGAGCACAGGGTTGATGAGTGAGGTGCCGGGAGATGAGAGGGAGAAGGGCCTTGGCTCCAAGGCTTGTGAGCTGGGACTGTATCCTGAGGATCAAGAGGAGTCATTGCATTCTATGAAAAATTCTTTGAAAAACAAGAGTGCAGTTATCAGGTCTGTATTTTAGAAAGATGATTCTGGAAGAGGTGAAGGAGATAGTAGAAGATGGTCTGGCTAAGGCAGTAGGCATCCAGTTAGGCAAAGGAATGGGAAAGATGGCCTGAGGGAGGGGAGATTACACGGGGTGGGGCAACAAGGCAATCAGAGGAAGGAGAATGGGCTGGATTTTGGCTGAACTTATGGGACTAGGAAAAGAGAGACTGAAAGACCACCAGCGTCTAGCTTTGGAAGGATTTTAATTGCAGCGTTGTTCTTTGCAGTAGAAAAAGAGGAAAACATGGAAGTGGAAGAAGATAATATTGACTTTTAGGGACTTGTGAGATGTCCAGTAGAGCTGGGTCCAAGGATCAGACTGTAGAGATAGATTTGAGCTGGAGTTATAGACCAAGAATTAATAACATACAGATGGAAGATGAAGTTTGGGAAATAAATGGGACCACTGGGGAAATCAACAATGAGACAAGGTCTGGAAGACAATGACATTTAATGAAAATAGTGGAAGTTACCTAAAGAGGATTAACCAGAAAGGTAAGGGAAAAATTTAGGGATGGGGAAGCTTGAATGCCAAGGGAAAAAGTCAATTAAGTATAGAATAGAAAAATCACCAGCTGGGAACAAAAGGTCAAGCTAGATAATAACTAAAACATGAGTAATTAGAATTGGCAGCAGGGTCATTGGTGTTTATGGCAGGTACAGTCTCAGAAACAGACCGTAGTGGGCTGAGGAGTGCGAGTAGGAAGTGAGATAAAGCAGTAAGTGTAGACACCATTTCAGGAGGGTAGACTTCAAAGTGGAGGAAAGCAGCAGGGTGGTAACTGAAGTGAGATCTATGACAGGAGGAAAACTCCAGTGTTTTAAAATTTGAGTTGTTTATGCAGATTTAAATAGGAGAGAGAGAGAATATAGAAAATACATCTTTCAAAATGCTTTCATATTTATTTATTTAGGCTTACAGTTCATTTTGGAAGCTATTAATCCTTTTTCTCATTTTCAGGTAGGGAAACCAAATGAAACACAGAATGATAAAATGAATTCTCTAGGATTATATGTCAGGGAAATGAGAGAGATAAGATGCAGTTCTGGTGTTCCACAAGACAGGATAGCTCCAGGAAGAAAAATGCATTTCCATCTGCAAAATCCCTTGGGCTCAGAGCAGATTCAAGGTACTATAATTATTGTACCCCTAGCTCCCCCACCCTCAACTGGGAGGAGAACCAATCTCATAGCTCTTATCAGACTCTATTGAGCTGAAGCTTTAACAAGCAGCAGCAATCTGTTATTTTCTTCTTGTTTGCCTTGCAAGTTGCTCTTTTAATTCACATCGAGAGAGGAAGAGGGAGAGGGAAATAAATATTCAAAGCCCGTATGAAGGGACTGAGGAAGTGGAGGGCCAGAGCTTTTCAGTATGCAGAGAGAGAAGCCAGGTTTGACAGGAGGCAGGAGCCACAGCCTTGGCACCTCCCTTAGTCCCTGACAAGCCTGACCTTGGGGAATGCTGCTTGCTAGAGAGCTCTGTTACTAGGAGGCAATTGTTTTTGGGACTGTCTGAACTGTAGGCTTGGCTCTCCCTAGAATGATAACAGAAAGGGGAATTATTTATTTAGGGATAAGGGCAACATGAGAGAGAGTTTCTATGATGGAAGTAAGTCTCACTGGTCTGGGAGGTTCTAGGCATAGAAAAATGGACTGGAAAGAGTCTCAATGTCTAAAGCACAGTATTTTCTTTTGTGTCTGCTCAGTGATGGACTAAGATTCTCTATACCAGTCTCCTAAACAAGCATCCTAGACAAAGGCCAGCAAATTGTGTAGTGGTTTGTCACAGCAGGTCACCTCTCAGGAAGACCTCAGGGTTTTGGCTGACTTCAATAATAGGTCAAAGTCAGACTTTGTTGGCTGGTTATTAAGAGGAGTAATTCTATATCAGGCTCAAAATTAGACCAGGATTGCATCATGATGGTTTAGCACAATGCATGGAAAATGGCCAATGTTTAATAAAGTTTGTTAAGTGAGCAAATGAATTATCTTTGTTTCATATTCTTTTATGCAAATGACCTATGCCAATTTAATTAAACATATATTGAGGACCTACTGAGAGGAGTCTAGTAAGTCTGGAGAAGGTTGTATCTTCTTAGTTGTAGCAGATACCATAAGTGTGTGTGTCCATAGCTCCTTAACACTCATCATTCCTGACTAAACTAGATGTTTACTAGAATCACCTGTGGACCTCCTTGGCCCTAACAATTTGTGTGGTAGCAGGACTTCTTCAGCTTGTGTACAGGATAGGGCTAAGGTTCTGGGGAGTTGAAGCCCCTAGAAAACTTCAACTAATAGCAGATATGAGTTGGGAAATAAATGCTTCAACTTTCTCCTCACCCCTTAGGTAGAACAACTCTGAGCTTGTTTGACACTGTCTCCAGAAGTTCCCAATAGGATTGAACTGGTTTATCACAGCAAATCTGCACTGATTTTCAGTCTTACCTTATGCCCTACTCCTATGTGGATGCTTTTAGGAATTGCCTTCCCAATAAGCAATGTTTGGTCAAATCTTTCTCTCAGGGTCTTATTTTTGGAGAATTTAAAAGATATAAGCTACAGTGAATATCAGGAAACTGAATCCTGAAAGAGTTACCATCACTGAGCAGTTAGAACTACAAGTGGGAGAAGGAGGTAAATGACTGGTGAATTCATGATCATAGCTGAGTGTCTGCCTAATAGGGCTTTCCTAGAAGACAAGACCTCTGGGGATAATGTTGTGGTGGGTTAAAAAATGTCCCCTAGGATGTGTCTATAGAACCTCAAGATATGGCCCCATGTGGAAATTGAATTTTTGCAGATGTAGCTAGTCATGGTAAGTTTATCGTAAGTTAGGGTATGTCCTAAGTCCTATAACTGAGAAGAATGGACAGAATGCACAAGAGGAAGAAGGCTGTACAGTGTCAGGGCCAGAGTGATGCAGTCACAAGCCAAGGAACACTGGGCATGGCTGGCTGTAGCCAGAAGTTAGGAAGAAGCAAGGAACAACCCTTTTCCAGAGCCTTCAAAGCATGGCTGAGCTGACACTCAGATTTCAAACTATCAACATCTGGAACTACGGGAGGAGAAGAAAGCCGTTGCTTTAAGTCACCCAACGTGTAATACTTATAATGGAAATCTTAATGAACAGATAGGAAAACAAATAGACAAGAAGCGCAGGAAATACAAAGTACTATATAAATACAAGGCGATGACTTTCTTCTATTATTATTTTTCTTTAAGTTCCCTACTTTCCTAGACTGCCCGCAGTGTTCATGCATTAGGTAGGACACTCTACAAGGCCTCTAGCAGGCTGCTTCTGCGTGGGTGGACCTGCCCTGCAGGCCTCTGTCTGCAGGGCAAACATCAGTGTTTGCTGCAGGCTGAAACCTGTTTTCTGAGCTTAGGGCTGAGGGGAAAGAAGGACGGCAGCCAGTGCAGAGGCGCTGAGACACGCCAGGCTGATGCTCACTGAGTGGGCAGAGCGAATGTTCTGCTGCCTAATGAGCTTTAAAAAATATTTACAAGGTAACTTCAAAGCCGCTGGTTAGAAAATTGGATAAGAAGCATAATGAAGGGGAGGATACATTAGGTTAGCAGAGAAAAGCGATGAGCCAGGACGGGAGGGTGGCTGCCAGGATTTCCCCATCTCCTCCCAGGGTCATCTCACTAGTTCTGCTGGGTGCAGATTTTGAGAGGGCGTAGAGGTGTCTCCCCCACTTAGAACACGGGACTGCCTTCTTTTGGTCTCCTGTTGCGCACGCTTGACCACTCCCGAGGCACGACTCAATGAAATAATGCCTCCTATATCGCTTGCATTTAAATACTTTCCCCACTGCTGCCTGAATTTCTTTTCAAGTGCGCACCAGTTCGCACACAAAACACCAATGAGTTCACAAGCAAAGGCTCCTGGGGACGATAAGATATTAACTTAAATTTTGACTGCAGTGTAAACCAATTTGGGGGGAGAAGAGAGAGAGGGACAAGTATAGCCCCCCTCTGGGTCATCTTAGAAACAGCCCTGAATATGCTTTTCTCAGGGCTGACAACTCCAGACCAGCTTCTCTTCTGCCCCCCGCATCCCTCTTCTGTAGGAGCTCCTCCTCTGAGCAGCAGACTTGTGCATCTCCTGTCAGGGAAGCCCTCAGCCGGAGCTCTGTAGAGGCAGCAGCCTTTCCTTGACCCTCCCCCTCCCCCTCTCCCCTGGATTTGCTTTCTTCCATCAGATTTTCCTGCATAGTACTCGTCCATCTTACTTTCATTCCTTTTCCCACACTCATTCTTCTCCATCTCCTCCCAAGCCGGTTTCTAACTCGTCACCCCATCTGCTTACGATGTGTTAGGATGTAATTGTAAAAGACCTCAACTTTAGAGTCGGGCTGAGTCCAAATCAACCTCCGTTGTGTGATTTTAGACAAATGACTCATTCAGTAAAATCTCAGTATGCTTTTTTTCTCTAATACGAGTGTTTGGTAGTTCACAGGACCTCCACATTGAGCTATATACCCAAACCTTTTTATCTATTATTTTGAGACAGAGTTTAAGTTGTTGAGTTTCCCAGACAGAGCTCAAACTTATCATCTTTCTACTTCAGCCTCTTAAAGTACTAGGATTACAGGTAAGGAGGTAGCACACTCAGAAAACATATTCAATTCTTTAGCTTTTGGGGTTGCTGTGATGTTGAATAGCGGCCCTCAATAAATGGCTGTTGTTAGTATTGTTCATCTACCCATCATTTTCTTTTTTATGGAAAAAGGTAAAACAAAATTTCATAAATAATAGAATAATAGTTAACACATTGCATATTGTTAGCTTTAAGAAAGTTATTCAGAGTACAAGTTATGGACATTGAAATTTCTCTAATGGATATCAGCACGAACTTTCCTCTTCAGTGAGCTAAGAAACACTAATAGTATAGCTGACTTGCATATTTTTCCTTTTTCCCTTTCATCCTTTCACCTTTTTCCCACCCTAGATCCTTTTTCCATTTGGATAATTTCTTCTCATTTTACAATACATATTATATATTTTAGATCTTATTTACTCTTTTAGTTTCTCATAGCAGGGAGATAATACATTTACAGAAATGTGTATGTTTTATTTCACTTTTGAATATGGTATCAAGTTGCACCCCTTTACCTATAAAAGTTTCAAGTTTATCCTTCTTTATAGTTGCCTAGCGCTTCATTCTATAAAAAGAAAACATCCTTTTTATTCATTCCTCAGCTGATGGGCATTTGGGTTGTTTCCAGGATTTAGTTATCACAGACTGTGCTGCCATAAACATGAGTGTACATATATCATTATTGTATCAAGCTTTTAATTCTTCTGGGAAGATACCCAGAAGGAGAATACCTGGGTTCAATGCAACCTCTAATCCTAGTTTTTTGAGGAGTCTCCATACTGAATTACACAGTGGTTGCCCTGGTCTGTACTCCCACCAACAGTGGAGAATGGTTCCTTTTACCCTATGGCCTACCATCAACACTTGTTATTCGTTCTTTTCTTTTCTCTCTCTCTCTCTCTCTCTCTCTCTCTCTCTCTCTCTCTCTCTCTCCCTCCCTTTCTTTCTTTTCTGTGCAGGGTCTCACAGTGCTGCTCTGACTCATAGTGATCCTCCTGTTTCCTGCCTCCCAAGTGCTGGGATTACAAGTTCTGCCACCACCACCATGCCCAGACTCCAGACTCCATCACTGGCTCAGCACACCCAAGAGCCAGGCTGGAGTGGCAGACAGGTCCAGGAATCAAACCCTGGCCCCTGTGCTTCTCTAAGCAAGCGCTTAGTCTGCTGAGCTGTACCGCAGGCCCTGGTTCCTTTCTTGATGATAGCCATTCTTTCTGGGGTGAGATGGAATCTCACTGTTATTCTAAATTGCATCTCTTGACTAACCAATGATGTTGAATGTTTTATCCATATATTTAAGAGCCATTTGTATTTCTTAATCTGAGAAGTGTGTATTAATCTCCAAAGTCCATTTTTTAATTGCTACCCACACAGTAGAAAATTCTACTCCTTAAATCTTTATTGCTTTTCCCTCCTTAGCTGGCTCAAGAAACAAGCTGGGAAGAGAAGGTTAAGTACCCTGTAATAAACAGATTAAGTTGTTCTATTCTCTCCGAGAGACTAAATGCCAGAGAGGGCACCAGAGGAGAGCAGGAATCTCAGGACAAAGAAGCCTCCCTTGTCGGAGAGTTACCACAGGCCACATATGACAGCATGGTTTTTGTACATCTTCATTCAACTCACAGTAGTACTGCCAAGTGAGTGTTGTTCTTCCTATTTTTCAGTTAAAAGGCATGGAGTAAGTTATTAATAGTTTTGGAATCAGGCAAGAAATACATGCACAGGCAGCTCTTTAAACAAGGTGATTCCTCTCTGGGTGACTCTCCTTAGACGCACTGCAGTTCATTCATCCCTTTCCTCTGAGGTCCCATAATCTCCTTGACCAGGAAATTTGGGACACCTCTGAGTTATAGGATATTACAGCACAGGTTCTCTTATATCCTGGGTCTTTATTGACCTTGAAGGGCTAGGGCCAAAATATTGGCTATCCTTATAG
>PVJA010020647.1:0-36694 GCA_004027025.1 Myocastor coypus | reverse complement strand
GAGAGAGAGAGAGAGAGAGAGAGAGAGAGAGAGAGAGAGAGAGAGAGAGAGAGAGTTCTCCCAACACAGTAGTTCAGGCTGGTCTTAAGCTCACTTTGTAGTCCAGGCCTGTCTTGAACTTGAAACCATCCTCCTGCTCAGCTGCCTGTGTGCTGGGATACGGTGCACTACCATGCCTGGCTCAGGCCTTGGTTTTTCTTTGTTTTATTTTGTTTTGCTTTTGAAACAGGGTCTTGCTAAGTCACCAAGTTGGCCTGGCCTGGCTTTGTCTTATGCACAGTTGTGCTGCCTCAGCCTCCCACAGTGCCCCACTTGAAATCTATTCTTAAAGAGAAGCAGTGTCAAAGACAAGAGGTCAAGCTCTGCACAGACAGGTTTGAACTCGAATCCAAGCTGTGCCACTTAACAGTAGTTCTATATCTGTGATCCACAGTGCAGCAAATCACCTGAGAATCTGGGGGATTTGTTTGTGGTGGCACTGAGAATTAAATTTCAGTTGAACAGGGGTTTGTGCATGCTAAGCAATTGCTATACCACATCGCTGACCTTTTCTTTTTTTTTTTTTTTTTTTTTTTTTTTTTTTTTTGTTAACATCGAGACTCACTAATTTACTCAGGCTGGCCCTGAGCTTGCGATCCCTCTGCTTCCCAAGAAGCTGGGGTTACAGGTGCATACCACCATGCCCTACTTTTACCTGGATACTTGTTAGCAATATGCCCTCTTGGGCTCTACCCCACTTTAGTGGACTCAGCCATTTGTAGTGCATCAAGTCCTCCAGGTGATTCTGCTGCACGCTGCAATGTGGGAACCACTGCCACTTACCAGCTGAATGTCCTTGTGCAGATTCAAAGGTCTCTGAGCTTTAATTTCCCTATCTGTGAAATACTAAAAGTACTAACCATGTTGAGTTGTGATAGTGAAACACTATGACACATGTAAAGGCCTTAGTACATAGTAAGCAGTTAATACTTAGCCATCATCACTCATCATCATTCATTATCATCATCACCATCATCACCATCACCATCATCATCATCATCATCATCATCATCATCATCATCATCATCATCAAGCAAACTGTCCTTCCCTCCCATGGATCCTTTTAAGTTTGCCTTGTTTTCTGCAGTGGTAAGTGGGAACCACTTAGCCATATCACCCAAAGTGACTCAAAGCTTACCTGCTCAATTAGCCTGATTTTTCACTTCAGCCTAGTCAACTGGAATGACATCCATATACTCCCACATTCTCTATCTCTGAGTCTTCACTCTTTCTGTTGCACTCTCCCAAAATACTTTTCCGTTTTTTCTGCCCACAGAACCTAAATCTTACTTCTCCCCAAAGTATCAGTTCCATTCTGTTCCCTCTGTGAAATCTTTCCTGACCACCTTAGGCCAAATGAATCTGTTATTCTCAAAACTGTCATCTATCATGTGTGTTGCATGATATGCATACATGTTACTCGCAACTTGTATTTCATATCTAAATATCTTTTTTCTTTAGTTAATAGTGAAAGCACTTGGGAGACAGAAATAAATGTTACAGTCCTTTTTAAATCTCTTCACTATCCATTCTCTGGTGAGAAATGAATGGATGCATGAACAAACTTCTACAGGAAAGCCCATTCTTTTTAAAAAACATGCTTGAACCTTTCAAAAAGACAAACTTTAGGGGCTGGGGAGATAGCTCTGTGGCACAAGTGCCTGCCTGGCAATTGCAAGGTTGTGAGTTTGAACCCAGTCCCACAAAAAAAAAAATCTTAAAAAAAGAGACAAACTTTAAAGAATAATAATTATAGTAGTTCAGGTTCAAAAAAGACTTCATAGTTTAAAAAAGTGCTTTGGTGCTTTTAAGTGAATCTTCATAAAAACCTGGAGCAGGGGCAGTGGTGCAAGCCTGAGTTTCAACTACTTAGAAGGCTGAGGCAAGAGGATCTCAAATTCAAGGCTAGCCTCAGTAGCTTGGTGGCTTAGCAAGAACTTACCTCCACAAAGTGGGGGTTGGGGATGGCGCTGGGGGTGCAGCACAGTGATAGAGCACTTGCCTTGCATACGAAAATCCCCAGCAGATTCAGTGGCCAATAACCCCATGTTCCCACCACCCTAACAAAATCCTTGTGGAGCAGGTGTTGTCCCTGTTTTACACATGAGGAAGCAGACTGAGCTCTCCTTTATGACTTACTCAAAGCGATAGAAGTAATAAGTGGTGGAGTTAAAGCCCCAAACTTGGGTACTCTGTGCATCTTTTACCCTACTACTTTCACTTTGATTAATCCAGTTTATCACCATTAATACTTGAAATCTCCAATTCAACTCTGATTGAAGGCAAGTGCTGCTCAAACCATGACGTGCCTCTCGGAGAGTTACAGTCCACTTGCTGAGCAGGAAGCATGTTCTCACCTGGTGTTCCTAAGCGAGCCTGAGCGATGGTCAGTTTTTCATGGGGTGCTTGGCACTGGCAGCTGGTTTCATCTGCAAATGGGGCAGGTGCAGTCAGGGTCTAGAAGGGAAAAAGAAAAAAAGAAATGTATTGTGATGTATTTCCCCACTTTTCAGCACTGTCTTCCCCAAAAATTTGATTTCTGTTGGCTATATAGATAGGACTAAGAAGTAAAATGCCTGCTGAGTCTCTCAGAGAAATATTGTACCACTACAAGTCAAGACTGGGCATGGGGCCTGGCAGGATGGCTCAGTGGTCTAAAGCGCCTGCTTAGGAAAGATTGGGCAGCTGCAGGGACCGCGGTTCAATCCCTGGCACCACATGCTATGCCAGCCCTGCCCACAGGGCAGGCTGAGCCAGCCATAAAAATAATCAAACAAACAAAAGTTCTGAAACAAGAAAAAAATAAAAATAAAATAATAAAAAAAATTAAAAAAAAAAAAGACTGGGCAGTACTGAACCACCACCTCCCCCACTTTAATTGGTGCTACAGAAATAATAAGAGCTTTTCAGTGTCTGCCACATATCAGGTATCTGGGGTGCTCTGGATGTCTTAGCATTTTTAGGTCTCCCAGTACTCAGATGGATACACACTTCTGTCTTTCTAGATATATCCCTGTTTCACAGAGAAGGCAACTGAGGCTTAGCACGATTAAAAAATATGCTGAGTCATGCCTTTTAGGACATCAGCTTTGAGCATGTCCCTACCAATGACAGCAGTCTTCAAACATTTAGACTCACCCACTGCTGGAGTACTGGGCTGACAGGAACATCACACTGGGAAGCGTGGTGCGACATCTCCTGTATTTTATATACAGCAGGCTGGCCAATCATATGCTTTGATGTCTCTTCAATGCAGAGGGCAAGGCTGTAATATGGACCCTGTGAGGGCCTCAAAGCACAGCAATTCTGGCGGGCTGCAGATAATTGTTACTGTGGCAGCTTCACCAACCACCAATGGCTGCAGGCCCTGCCCCAGGCAGCTTGGGCTGGGGCTCTGGGGAACGCTGTGAGAAAGATGTAGTCACTTGGAAGCCTGCCCAGGAAGTGGCCCTGCATTTTTTAGTCAGCCTCTTAAAATGAAAACCTCAGTCTCTGCAGACAGACAAAGCCAGTGGTGTTTTTGTAAACAGGGTAAATGCAATCCAGAGCTATCCATTTGTAAGTCTTTGAGCCCTATCATTACCACAGTCACCACTACACTGTTCCTTCAGTATTTTTAAAGCTGAAGTTGACTAGTCACTGTAAATGTTACTCAGAGTGTGTATGTGTGAATTGTTTTGTAGAGATGTAGACAGGTGTTCCTTACGGTGAAAACATTGGACTGAGGAAGGAGCCAGCCACGTGTGCAGGGGCTGTGACCCACTTCTGCCGTTCATTTATACAGTCACTCATCCCAAATATGTATTACGCACTTCCTTAGAAGCTGAGGCCAGAAGTGGGGCTAAGACCAGTCCTTGTCACTGAAGAGTGCCTGTTCTCTGCCAATCTGTGTCCCAGCACCTGACCTCTCTCCCCATCATAGCGCTTTCCCCCTGGAAGCACGAGTCCTGCCCAGCTGTCTGGAGACCTCCCAGTTGCCGAAGATTTTCCTAACCCCCTCTTCTTCAGGTCTCTGGATGCAAACTAAGGCTTAGGATGAAGACTTTGGGAACTGGAGTACATTATTACTTCTTTTTCTGATAAACTAAGGGAACCTTGTAGGATCTGGGGGATCAGAGCTGCATTTATAAGGAGGCAAAGGAGTACAGTGACAAGAGTAGATGCTGTGGCCCCAGAACCAGGGTACAAATCCCCTTCACAGCACTTACTAGCTTTGTATTTTCATTTGGTTCTCCCAGTTAAAAGGAATTGACATTAAGTCAGCTCAAGGATGGAGGGTTTATCTTAGGGCTACTCTGGCAATCAATCTACAGAAAAAAAAAAAGAAAGGAGCAGAATGTGGCCCCAGAGAGTCAAGGGCTCTGCTCAACCTGGCTATTCCCTGTGATTCTTTCTGCTCACTCCCATTTACCTGACATCCTTCCACATTAAAATCTCTGCTATCTTCCATTCCACACAACTTCAGCTTGAATCTGGCCTTCTCAGCCTCTCACACTCCTGCTCCTACCAACTTCCCACTTCTCATGTTTCTGGACTGACATTACTAAGCCAGGCTAGGACATAGCTCAGTGGTAGTATTCATAAGGCCCTGGATTTGACTCCAGCACTGCAAAAAATTTTCTAAGGGAGAATCTGACTGGCCAGACACCCTTTTAAAAAAAATCAAGCCACAGCCAAGATTGGCTGGAATTGGATTAAGCACCCACCCTCGGTCCCAATAACTATGTCTGTCATCACTTTAGCAGGAGCTAGAGATGGGATGAGAAATGTATTTGACTTTGTGTACTCTTTTTTATTTTTTTTATTATTTTTTAAAATTTTAATTATTTATTTTTTTCTTATTTCAGAACCTTTGTTTGTTTATTCACTGATTTTTATGGCCAGCTCAGCCCACCCTGAGGGCAGGGCTGGCACAGCATATGGTGCTGGAGATCAAACCGCAGTCCCTGAAGCCACCCAAGCTTTCTCAAGCAGACGCTTTAGACCATTGAGCCATCCTGCCGGGCCCTCTTTTTTATTTTTTATTAATCTTAATGAGAACGAAATAGGACTTTATGTGCTCTTAAAAGCAAGTTCTTTAACTTACCAGAACCTCACCTACATCTGTAAAATGAGTAATTATCTTACAGAGTTGTGAAAAAGAGATGATACTTATAGCATATTTGATACTCAATAAACTGTAGCTATTATTGTTGCAATTATCATTGTTACATAAACTATACACTCTTGGACATTTGATATAATAGTATAAAATGTTGTTCCCCATTGAAACAAGCAAACTACCTGATGAATGGACTTTAGGACACAACCTTATTGGCTGGCAAATGAGACTGGCTTATATTAATGATTCATTACTTTTTTTTATATATAGACAGTGAATCTTAATATGTTCTAAAATAAATTACTATTTGGAGATCTTTGATGTGCTAGTCACAAAGTTTGTTAAAGAGAAGAGGTGTTGCCATTTTCTAAGAAAGCTGTGGTCCAGAGGGTGTGAAATCTGAAAATTAAAGAACAGACAGGAATTTGTAAAACAACAGTGTTTACTCAAGAGTGAGGAAAAGGTTTGTGTATACTGTGTATTTTGGTCTTAATTATTGTAGCCTAGAAGCAGGAAAGGAGGAGAATGGAAGAGAGGAAAGCACACAGAATTCCTTACCGCATGTGCTCAGGAAGGCATCTTTGACAATAGCTGATGTAGAAAGGGGTTATTTCCTGTTATGCACAAGGAAGTGTGCTTAGAATGAGGAGAAGGCAAAAGAATAAGCTATAGCCTTTCTTTCCAGAACACTGTTTTCCAAAGCAAGGCAGTATAACCTTTGAGTTTACAGTTAAGCTCTCTATTCAAGACCTACTCAGGACCCAGCCAGCAACAATGCACCCTGGGACCCAAGGCAATGTTTTCTTTCAGTCCAAACACCCTCAGAGTATTATTTTTAAAAAAGCTTCCCCTGAGGAATGTGATCATTTTAGTTCACGAATTTCCAAGTTTTAAAAAATAAATTAATCAATCAATCAAAAAATAAAATAAAATAATAAAAAAGCTTCCCCTTTTGGGGGGGCCAGATCAAATCATTTCACTTATAAGAAGTTCTAGGCTATTCAGGTTCTGCCTCTTCCACATAAAGAGGCAGACTAAGCTCAGAACAGCTGAGAGTAAGAGGGGGCAAGGACCAGCTCCACCTCCTGCCAGGCTGTCTAGAAGTCTGCAGTGGACCAAAGTCACCATCTATTCCTCACCATCTGCCAGACCTGGCAGTTTCTAGGGATACTCTGTTTGACACACTACATAACACATGAAGCTGGTCCCCAGTAACACAACAGCTAACTCTTAAGCCCCTACTTAGTACTGTATTGCCTATCCATCTTTCTTTCTTTCTTTCTTTCTTTCTTTCTCTCTTTCATTTTAGTACAGGGTCTCACTACATAGATCAGATTCATAGTGATTCTCCTGTGTTCAGCTTCCTAAGCACTGGGATTATAGGTGTGCATTACCACACCTAGTCTCAATCGCTCTCTCAGTGTGCCCCAGGGGCAGGGCCAGCACGGTAGGCTGGGGACTGAACCCCAGCCACCGCACTCTGCCTAAGCAGGTGCTCTAATCTGCTGAGCTATTTGGCTGGCCCTTATTGATCTTACTTCAAATCTAATAATTTATTTTTGCAACAACTGCAATAGTAAGTGACATTTCCACTGAACTGTACAGGACCCTTCTCCATCAGTGACACCAATTGCTAGCAAGAAGCAATGGTACTGGTATAATCCTCAGATGCAGTCCTTTTTTTTTTTTCAGCACCAGGGATCAAACAGTACTTTGCACTTGCCAGGCAGGTGCTTATGCTGCTGAGCTATCAGATTCAGTCTCCTTTGGATTCCTCTGAACTAAGGAAATGCTTAAGAAGTTTTAGACAATCAGGATGGAGAGACTTCAGAGAGGAGATGCTGAAATTCATGGCAAATAGAGAAGGGGGGACCTGAACAATTAATTGAGAAAATAAAACCATGTTATGGTTTACCAAGATTGGTGAAATGAGTCAGACGAGACACATGTAAGTTACTGGGAAGCTTCAGCCTCTCGGCCATTCAGTTCACATGTCCTCTATCTATTAGCACATGCTACAGTGTTAACTGAAGCTAGATGTTTGGGTAGATAAATAGCAGAGGGCAACAATAAAAGAATAAACAGAACTGGCTCTGGGGCAGCAATCTTCCAAAGTGAAGGTAGCCTTTTTAGGAGCCGGCATGGTGTGTGGTACCAGGGATCGAACCCAGGTCCTTGCACTTGCCAGGCAAGCACTTAGACTGCCAAGCTATTTCCCCAGCCCTGGTTGCCCTTTTAGAATGAGAGAAGGTATTAGTTTCGATAGGCATGCTCAATTTTCAATCATGTTTAGAATGAAAGCCCTATTCTTTTCAACAAGCAAGTTGTAGAAACTGAGCTTCTGGACTGGTAAAGCTCATGAGAGGATAGGCCATTTCCCCTTGCAGAGTCATAGCTCAAACTCAGGGCTGAGAAAGTACCTAAAATGAGTGCTTAAGCCGGACGTGGTGGCTCACGCCTGTAATCCCAGCACTCGGGAGGCTGAGGCAGGAGGATTGGTGCGAGTTCAAGACCAGCCTGGGCTACAAAAGTGAGCTCAGGACCAGCCTCAACTGCATAGCGAGACCCTGTCTCAAAAAGACAAAAAAAAAAAAATGAGTGCTTAGCAGGAGAGTGAGGATTCTAAAGAGTTAAGGAGCCCTGGCCCAGCACCCTGAGGTCCTGCATGTACAAGATGTAGATTGGCCCCAGATCATGATCAAACTTCTTTCTGCCTAATTTTGGAGCTCAGGAATAAACCCACTGTATATGAATTTGTTGCCTGCTTCTTATGCAAGCTCTGGCTATGCAGAATATATTATGATACTATACCAAGTCAAATTTCCAACAGCTTTATGTTGTACTGAGGAGTAAGACTCAGGGTCTTCACACTGAGCTAAATCTCCAGCCCTTTTTCTTTGAAGTTGCTAAACTGCTCAAGCTGGCCTCAAACTAGTATTCCTCCTGCCTCAGCCTCCCAGAGTGCTGGCATTAAAGGCCCGTGCTGATGCACTGGACTCCAACATGCTTTTTAAAGGGAAAGACATCATATGTTGTGCATTTCATTTGCAGAATCTCTTCAACTAGACATTGTCAAATATTTACTCAAAGAAAAAGCTATTAAGTAGCATATAAAATATATAATGTAAATATTACTTGAGCACAAAAAATGGTTAACGGAATCTGTACTTATGTCATGTGTGCCACTGATTGATGACAGCTGGACCAACCAGAGCCACAAGTTGAGAATTATAGGAAGACATCAGAAAGTATGTTCAAAGCAAGGGGGAGTATGTTGAGGAGGATTAATGACAAAGTGTCTTTATCTGTATTGACAGGGCATAATTTTTAAGATACTGGATTAAATGCAAAAGCAAGTCACAAAATATAATATACAGTATGGTGTTACTTGGGATGAAAAAGAAAGGGAAAAAGCAGCTGTGGTAGCACAAGTCTATAAATCCAGGACTCAGACAGGCTGAGGCAGAAGCACCACCATGAATTTGAGGCCAGCCTGGCTACATAGTAGTTCAAGGAAGTAGCATTCAGATTGTGGCTAGATTTTTTTTTTTTTTGGTAAGTAAATTTGGAATTATACTGGATGTAGAGTGTAGAAGAATAAGAGGGGTCAAGATAATTTCAAAGCAACCAGTCTGCAGAACTGGAAAGATTGTGTCACCATGCTGTATGGTGGAGAATGCACAGAAAGAGTAGATCTCAGCTTGGAGGAGCAGGGTGGAGATCTCAAAAATTCTCTTCTGGGGCTGGTGAGATAGCTCAGCAGACTAAGTGCTTGCTTAGGTAAGTGCAGGGGCCAGGGTTCAATCCCTGGCATCACATGCTACACTGGCCCCACCCCAGGCATGGTGAACCAGTAATGAAGTCCAGGTGTGGTGATGCATGCCTATAATCCCAGTACTAGGGAGGCAGAAAACAGAAGAATCACTACAAATCTGAGCTGTGTAGTGAGATCCTGCACAAAATGTAAATAAAGAAATAAACAAATATGGCCAGGCGTGGTGGCTTATGCCTGTAATCCCAGCACTCGAGAGGCTGAGGCAGGAGGATTGGTGCAAGTTTGAGACCAGCCTGGGCTACAAAAGTGAGCTCAAGGCCAGCCTCAACTGCATAGCGAGACCCTGTCTCAAAAGGACAAAAAAAAAAAAAAAAGAAAGAAAGAAAGAAATAAACAAATAAAGAAATAAATATTTAAAAAAGAATTTTCTTCTTCCTGGGGATGGCGGCACATCCCTTCATTCTGAACACTCTGGGAGGCTGTGGCAGGAAGATCACAAGTTCAAGCCCAGTTTATGGGTAACAACAACTTGGTGAGACTTTGCCTCAAATTAAAAACTAAAAAGGGCTGAGTGTAGAGCTCAGAGCGATGGTCCTGGGTTCAATCCCCAGTGCCACCAAAAAGGAAAAGTTGTTCTCATTCACTTAGTTTAACCAATCTATGAGATATTCAGGTGAAGATGTGAGGTAAACAGTTGGGTGTACCGTTCTGGAGTTTGGAAAAGAAGACCAAGGTAGAGATAATAGGGGTTCAGAAGCTGACAAACATAAGTGATGCTTAAGGTACTTGGACTAAATTCACTCACTCAACTAAGAGCATGAGTGCAGGATCAGGAGGGACTCAGATGAGAATTCGTGTATCTATGACCATCTCCCCCCACTGTCATGGTTTCTCCAGGAAAGCAAGGATGTGGTCTATCATCTTGATGGCTGTATCTCTACTCCCTGGGGCAATGCCTGGCATATAGAAAGTCCTCAACAAATATTTGTTGACTGAGGCAAGAGAAAGAATGATTAAGAGCAAAGCAGCCTTTACACACAATAAGAAAATATGTTTATCAGCACCTTAGATTTTCTCATCATCATAATACATTATTAAAGAAAACTTGGGAAAATCGAGAGAGGAAAACTAAAGTCATCAATAATTATAGTTCCCAGAGACAATTTTTGTTAATATTTGCTATATTTGATTTCAGTCTGTTTGATAAGACATATATGCATATTAGCAACCTTGGACTCTTACTGCATAGACTTTTTCACTCAATATATCATGATTATTTGATCATATCATTTAAGTAGTTTTCTTTTTTTTTTTAACATATAATTTCTTTCCTTTTTTTTTTTTTTTTTTGTGTGTGTGTGTGTGTGTGGGACAGGGATTGAACTCAGGTCCTTGCATTTGCCAGGCAAGTGCTTATTCTACTGAGCTATCTCCCCAACCCCAGTTTTTTTTTTTTTTAAAGAATTTTTTGGGGCCCGGTGGGATGGCCCAGTGGTCTAAAGTGCCTGCTTGGGAAAGCTTGGGTGGCTTCAGGGACCACAGTTCGATCCCTGGCACCACATGCTGCGCCAGCCCTGCCCTCTGTGGGGGCGGGCTGAGACGGTCATAAAAATGAGTGAACAAACAAAGGTTCTGAAACAAGAAAAAAAATAAAATAAATAAAATTATTATTAAAAAAAATAAAGAATTTTTTATTTTATTTTTTTTTCTTGTTTCAGAACTTTTGTTAATTAGTTTTATGGCCGGCTCAGCCTGCCCTGAGGGCAGGGCTGGTGCAGCATGTGGTGCCGGGGATTGAACCACGGTCCCTGCAGCCACCCAAGCTTTCCTAAGCAGGCACTTTAGACCACTGAGCCATCCTGCCAGGCCCCATTTAAGTAGTTTTCAACCTCACTAATTTAGCGAACTATAAAACATTCAACTGAATAGAAAAACTCATAATATGAATATTTGTCTGTTGTTGAATATTAAATTATTTCTATTTTACTAAGGTAAATAGCATTTTAAACATAATTCTGAACCTCTGATTACTTCCTAGGATACATGTCTAGGAGCTGAATTACTTAGATCAAGGTTATGAACATTTTAAAGCTAAACATTTGAAGAACATTTTAACATGTATTGGCAAATTACCTTCTACAAAAGCTGTATCATTTATACTCACATTACAATGTATGAAAGCACCTATCTTGCTGCCATCTCACTAGCAATGTATATTATCTTCATCAATTTTATAGTCCAAAAAATGGCATCATGCTGTTTCAATTTGCATTGTTTTGATTATAAGGAAGATAGAACATTTTTCAAATGTTTATTAGTCATTTATAGTTTCTTTTGGGAATAATCTGTTCCTTCCCCATTTTTCTGTTGTTGAAAGTAAGTATTTTGAAGTTAGTTCAAAGCAAAACAATAGCACAGTTAAAAGGTTATCTGAACTATCTTTTCTCAAAAAATATGTTTTCCATAGCCATGAGGTATAAAAAGTAATGCCATATTAATATGCTGAGCTGTAAAAGACTGAAGTCAACAACTTCTGACAATGCCAGTTCTGCTGATAACACACTAATATTACAGTTTATTGGACTATATTGGGTTATTTTGCTGAATATAAGCATCTACAATATTTGAACTGGCATCAAGTATGAAAAGGCCCTTTAAAGATGTATCCAAATACAGCTTCTTTAGAGAAGCTAAAGAATCTAAAATCTAAGGCGTTGATAAACATATTTTCTTATTGTGTGTGAAAGCTGCTTTGCTCTTAATCATTCTTTCTCTTGTCCCAGTCAGCAATGGAACACCCATTTCTGACAAAACAAAACAAAAAAGGCAGCCACAAATGAGGAATCATTTTGCAGTGAAATACACACACACACACACACACACACACACACACACACACACACACACACACAAAAAAAAAAAACAGGATAAATATACAGCTACTTTCTCTTAGTTCAACGAGAAGAAAGGCTTGTACTAATATTGCTTAGGCAAGATATCATGTCTGCATCTTGTCCTCTGAATAACCACTATGAAGACAACAATATGCAATGTATTAATTATTGTAGCTATCCTACTAACCTGTTTTGAAACTGTTTCATTGCTACTTCTGTTATTTTTAATTTTTAATTTTATTTATTTTTTTTCTTGTTTCAGAACTTTTGTCTGTTTATTTATTTTTATGGCCGGCTCAGCCTGCCCTGAGGGTAGGGCTGGCCCAGCATGTGGTGCCGGGGATCGAACCACGGTCCCTGCAGCTGCCTAAACTTTCCTAAGCAGTCACTTTAGACCACTGAGCCATACTGCCGGGTCCATCATTGCTATTTCTTTCTCATTAAAATTATTTTATTTATTTATTTATTTATTTATTTTGGCTTTTTGAGACAGGGTCTCACTGTGCAGTTCAGGCTGGCTTTGAGCTCACTTTTGTAGCCCAGGCTGGTCTCGAACTCGCAGCGATCCTCCTGCCTCAGCCTCCCAAGTGCTGGGATTACAGGCGTGAGCTACCACGCCCGGCATTAAAATTATTTAAAAAATTTTTAAAAACCATGTTTTCCAACTTTATTCAGAGGTCCCTCATCAGAACTCCATGTTTTAATTTTTTTGAGGAAAGTTTATTTTATTATATGAAAGGCTCCCTACATTTCAAAACCATAAAAATTCCAAACTTAATTTTTTTTCACTAGTTGTTACTCTTCAGTTACTTTCCAGTAATATGTAATTTGTAATCCTAGCACTCTGGAAGCTGAGGCAGGAGGATCCTTACAAGAACTCCATTTTTAAAAAACCTATATATAAACACCTGCATCTAGGTCAAGCCAGTAATTACTGCTCTTCTGGAGTTCAGGGCTCTGAATTTTTATTATGCCTGGGCATAGAGGGTTCCTTAAAACACTGATTACCCATAAACTCTTAACTTCCTTTCATATGACTACTGTTGAAATCCCATGACAGCAAATTTCAAATAGCTAGGAGATGCCTAATATTACAAATAAGACCACATTTTGCTAATTCTAAAGTTTATTTTCTCCCTCATATTTTAACAGCTCTTAGATTAAAAGAAGCAAAAAAAATGGTGGTGGCCATTTTTTTTACCTCTAAAACATAAGTGCAATGTGCAACTTATAGTATCTTAGAATCTCAAATGTAGAGATATATTAGTATACTGAGCTTAAGGAGTTTATAACCACAAAAATCAACAGCAATCATGTATCATGTGCATATGCCACTTTCCTTCCATCAAAATCTTTAGGTCACTTAAAAAAGAATAAAATTTGAAAGTCTAAAATACCTGTGACAGGGCCAGGGAGATAGCTCTGTGGCACAAGTGCCTGCCTGGCAAGTGCAAGGTCCTGAGTTTGAACCCTGGTCCCACCAAAAAAAAATACCTGTGAGATCTAGGGTAAGATAACAACATGTAATGTTAACTATTGTTATTCTCCTATTATTTTCATTTTTCTTTCTTTTTTTTTGTGGGACCAGGGTTCGAACTCACGACCTTGCACTTGCCCAGCAGGCACTTGTGCCTCGGAGCTATCTCCCCAGCCCCTCTCCTATTATTTTGTTGCAAACTTTTGTTTTACTTTTGTCTATAAAACAATTTTTTTAAAAAAAAATCAGGATTCACTGACCTGCCATGCTGGCCCAGCGCTCTGAGATGGCAATGGAGACTGGGCTTGGTGGTGTGTGCCTGTAATCCTAGCTCTTGGGAGGCTGTATACAGGCAGATCACTATGAGTCCAATCTAGTAGTGAGACTCTGAACATCCATCCTATAGACCCGTCCTTAAGTATACAATAGATAAATAAATAAATAAATAAATAATAAGAATCAAGGTTGAAATAAGCATAGAGTAGTCATATCATGGTCCTCAACATGTGGGAGAGGTGGAACACAGAAATGGCTTTAACTTCCAGTTATAGCAAAGGAAAGAACAAAGTTAATATTGTCTTTAAGCAATAATCAAAGCAGTTGTTGAGGAAAACACAGTCCTTCCTGGTGCTTGTTCTGGAGAGAGCATGCTAGGTAACACTGTAGTAATATCTACATGCTTAGAAATAACCCCCTGAGAAAGAGAGTCTTGTTTTTCATGTTCGTTTTTATAGTGCCCTCCTTGCAAGGCAGAGCCCTGAAACCAAAAGAAGCAGTTCAGAAAGGTAGTTCTACAAGGGACCAACATTGTACTCTGATTCTTTCTCCATGATAGCTGAATCCAAGGGCAAGATAAATAATACCTTTTTTTTAAGAACTTTTTTATTTTTTATTTTTTTTCTTGTTTCAGAACCTTTGTTTATTCACTCATTTTTATGGCTGGCTCAGCCCACCCCGAGGGCAGGGCTCGCGTAGCATGTGTTGCCGGGGATCGAACTGCGGTCCCTGAAGCTACCCAAACTTTCCCAAGCAGGCGCTTTAGACCACTGAGCCATCCCGCCGGGCCCCAGGATAAATAATATCTAGATATGTGGTCTGATTGATTCATTGACTCACTGATTAGGGTTTTTGAGACTGTCTCACTGTATAGTTCAGGCTAGTCTTGAACACGCTAGGTTCAAACTTATGATCTTCCTGTTTCAGCTTCCCAAGTGTTGAGACTACTGGCCTGTACCACCATGCCTGATTTCCTATGTGGGATGGGCAAGACGATCTATTGGAGAGAAACATTCATGTTTATATTTACTTCCATGTGAAAAGTCAATAAAGAAAACATTACTAACATCTAATTCTAATATATGGTTTTACACTGTCACCCATCTCTGTCATCACAAAGCATATAAGGCATACTAAAGGGACAGTACAAATTGGGTAGCCTAAAGGTTCTCATATTTTCATTTGCTTTCAGCTTATTGCAGTATGATGCAGTTCACTTGAACCTTAACAAATAACTTTGTGGGTTAAATTTAGTTTTAACTAAACCATTGCTCAAAACATCTGTAGGTCACTTAAAACATTTCCTGCAATGAAGTAGGAAAGCAAAGATAACACAAACACAAGAACACAAGTAATAAGAAAATAGTGGAGCTGGTCTTTTTACTCCCTGAGTGAGTATTATATCAGTCACATTATCAGCTATTAGCAGTGACGACCTAACCTCATCTGACAAGACAGCTAAATCAAAATTTATTATGTAGAAGAGTTAGAAATATCAGCTACCATTAGCATTAAGCTTCACCTTGAGCATACATTGTACCTTGAGATATTAGCTAATGATGGTATGAAGCGATTATAATTATCGTAGTATTCTAAAATGAGGCCCCCAGAACATGAAGATAAACCTTTGTGATTGTTTCATTGCAGTGTTTTGATATTTTGAGTCCTGTGATATTCAGTGTGGCACTTCACAAAATATTGTTAAAGGTAACGATATTTAGAAAAACCTTTTTTTGAGTTTCCCATAATTCAATAGAGGAAAAAACCAAAGACCCACACCATTGCAAAAGTATCTGTTATTCATGCCACAGTAAAACTAGCTGTTCTAACGTGTAGGAAAACAACAATGATGTCAAACTAAAGTGCATACCTTTGTCAGAAAATATATTTAGAAGACATATAGAAAATATTGCTGAAGACTGGAAGGAACAAGCATTAGAACAAATTATGCAGCGTAGGAGGTTTGCTATACAGTTGGATAGAAGTACAGGTATTTCTAACACGTCTCAAGTTGAAATATTTGCTAGATTCTAATTTAATAATAAAAGTCCTTTATCCTAAGCTACTAAAGCAAACTGTTTCAAAAAATATGTTCTGAAAAGTAGCTGACTGTTTTAACAAAAAACAATATTTTATGGGAAAAGTATAATTACCAATAAGGTGAGTGATTTGCCCTTGGACCTCTAAATTGTCACCTATTTGAGAAATATCTTTCTGCCTTCTTCCCATGATCCTCTACTGGCTCTCTAAATATTGTTCCTCGGGGTTCCATCGTGGATGATTGTGAGGTAAAGTAAATTAATATAACCAGATTTCATGTAGAGACAGACTGATATATGAGGGATTCTAATAGAATTAATTGTAGCTCTTCTGCTTTCCCCCTCCAAGAAGCTAATAGGATGGCTCAGGGTCAGTGACTTTCTAGGATTAGCCCTGTAGTAAGGCTATCCTGAGATGCTCTCGCTAGCTGATTGTTTCCACCCATTTCTTTCTGAGTATAGAAGCTGAAGAATATAAACTGAGGACCGTGGATTTTAACTCACAGACTGCCTAACTAGAGGGGGACTGGTCCTAGAAATAAGGAAAATTTAGTTCAAGGGCTCAAGAAACCTCCAATGGTGGACTGGATGTACTGGCTTCTCATGGGATTAAGCACAACCAAGTTCTGTTAGCTGCCGAGAGCTATAACTTAAAGTCTGCTCCAATACCACTCCGTGGTGTTATCTACTAGATCAGCGGAATTACTGAGAAACCGGTGCTATGTGGTAGAACATATTCTTTCTCTATTAGTGTGATTAGAAAATCTTCAAACTTTGTATTAAAGATTAATATAGAAAACTAAACATATCCTAAGTGTATGGCTCATTGAACTTTCACAAAGAGTACATGTAACAGCGAGATCAATTAAACTGATCACTGCCAACATCCATCCTTTGCTTTTTTCCACTATGCTCCCTTCTTTTTTTATGCATTTAGCACAGGGTCTTCAGGGTCTCACTGCACAGATTGGACTTGTAGTGATCCTCCTGTTTTCCCTCTCCCAAGCTCTGGAATTACAGGAGCACACCGACACACCACCGTCTCAGGCATCATCTCAGCACACCCCAGCCGCAGGGCCAGCACAGCACACTGGAACTGAACCTGGTCCCTGCATCTGCCTAAGCAGGTGTTTTAATCTGCTGAGCTATCTGACATGCCCCACTATGTTCACTTCTAACACTATAGGGAAACTCTGCCTACTCTATTTTATAGAAATAGAATCACATAGTTAATTGTTATATTGTGTTTGCTTTCTTTCATCCACTATTATGCTTGTGAAACACATCAACAATTTATTGAAGTGGTTGTACCTTCTTCTTTTTCTCTTTTTTTTATTTTGTGGAGCTGGGGATTGAATTCAGGTTCTTCTATTTGCCAGGCAGGCGCTTATTCTACTGAGCTATCTCCCTAGAGCCGGTTGTACATTCTTTATTGTCATTGCTATATAGCATAATCTATCCATTCCTATTTTTCTGGCCATTCAGGTAGTTTCCAGTTTGGAGTAATTATGGATAATGCTGCTACAGCATCCTCTTACTCATTTTTTTGGTGACCATATGTATAGATTTCCTAGGAACTTCTGGGGCAAAATAATTCTCTTTAAATTTCTAATTTTACTGTGGAGAGTCTAGACATCTGATCTGCTTTTACTCATGGTCCTGGAAGCAAAAGATGTGAGACATAAGGCTAAATACAGCATAGCTTCTGTCTTGCTTCTAAATCACCTGGAAGCTTAAACAGGTGATTCTGGTCACTGATGTTTAAAAACTATGCGTAGCGGAGTGTGGTGGCACACACCTGTAATCCCAACACTTGAGAGGCTGAGGCAGGAGGATCGGTGTGAGTTCAAGACCAACCTGGGCTGCAAAAGTGAGCTCAAGGCCAGCCTGAACTGTGAGCGAGACCCTGTCTCAAAAAGACAAAAAAAAATGTGTACTGAAACTGGGAAGAAGAAGGTCGAGATTTTTTAAATCTCAGCTTCAGTGGCTAAGTATCTGACCTTTGGGAAATTATTCTTGACTTTCTCCCTTATAACATGGGGCATGGTTGGGACCCGGCAGGATGGCTCAGAGATCTAAAGCGCCTTCTTAGGAAAGCTTAGGCGGCTGCAGGGACCATGGTTCGATCCCTGGCACCACATGCTGCACCAGCCCTGCCCTCGGGGCAGGCTGAGCCGGCCATAAAAATAAATAAATAAACAAACAAAAGTTCTGAAACAAGAAAAAAAATAAAAACATGGGGCATGGTAATTCTCATTTCATGGGTCTGCAGCTTGTTGAAATGTGATATAAGCCAGGCGTGGTGGCGCAAGCCTGTAATCCCAGCACTCGGGAGGCTGAGGCAGGAGGATCAGTGAGAGTTCAAGACCAGCCTGGGCTATAAAAGTGGGCTCAAGGCCAGCCTGAACTGCATAGTGAGACCCTGTCTCAAAAAGACAAAAAAAGGAAATGTGATACAGTATGGAGAGAACTCGCCACATTTCCCAACACAGTTTGTACTATAAATGGTTATTCCTTTCCCCCAACTTGCCCACAGAGAAGAGTGAGTGAGACCTCTAGTCTTCAACCTGGTATAGAACAATTACCTTATAACTAAACAATTTGAAAGTATAATAAAATTTATTATTATGTGGCTGTGCCTACAGTCAATATTGGGCACACTTAGAAACGAAGCACAGAAGCCTGTGTGTATTGGGAATGGGCTTTCAACATTATTTGGTTGGCAATACGCACATCATTCATGATGTTTCTATTAACCTATTATTGCTGTTGTTATTTTTCTTAAATGCTAGTTTAAATAACCCTCAGCATCCTTTTACACTGATTCAGGTTCAGCGTGCATGAATTACTGAGTGGAAAACAAAAACACCAAGTCAAAGGCTTTGGTGGGAGGGAGGAGATTATATGAAAATGAAGCCTGCTCAATAGGCTAGCCCCGTGCAGCCCTGCACATTATTACACAGGCACATACTACCAGGGCTTGCTGCTTTATTTTCTAATCACTGTGTTTTCAAGTCTGCCTTCAAGATCGTTGAGTGCTAAACTATCTTTTTATCCCCAAGCAAGGTCAACTTCACCAGCCTCCCATACAACCTGGTTCATGCTGGGATAAAGAGCAAAGTAGGAATGTTAAAACAATAATACTATGGTCTGAGGCCAGCAACGGGTAATCAGACCCTAGCAAGGTAGAGGCTATTACCTGGGAGATTATTGGAAGAAAATAGGCCTAGCTCGCAGTGGCTTGGTTTGTTCTTACCTTTCTTATATTCTCCTTTTCATCCTGCCACTGACAATCACCCAGAAAAAAAAAAAAAAAACCTTTTTATACTTTTATTTCCCTAAGGGTCACGGAGAAGCTTGATGTGAACACCAGCTGAAGACACAAGAGGTTCTAGGCCTATGGCCTACCCCACTGTTGAGCTTTACTCCCAAGTGTTGAGCTTAGGTAGACAGCACCTGTTAAGACAGTCCCTTCTAGTTCAACATCATCCTACTGTGCCTCAAAGAAAGCCCCATATTTCAGACTTCAGTATTATGAAATAGATAAATTAGGAGACTATTGTTCACATTAAGAAAAGATTCAACATAGGTTTCTTTAAACCATGAATAGAAAATTCCAAATACAATTCAGAATACTGTCAATACTTTTGAGAAAGCATCTAAAGAATAAAGTGGAAGACAACAGAAGTTTGTACAGCATTAATGTGAAATTCCAATGTGCTTTATGAATATTTTCTATTCGTATTTAGCCAGTGTGTCTAATTATATGATCACTCAACTTTTTATGCCAAATGGATACAAATCAAATGAAGATGATGTACAAGGTAGCCCTGACTCTTGCTAGGCACATCAGGTCAAACAGAATTTCTATGCTAGATCATGTTTCATGATGCTGGTAGCTAGAATCACAGTCTAGAACTCTAGAATTACACATCCCCTATTGTGAGTTGTGGAACTAGAATCCACAGAAGAAAAATGATTAGCCCAAGTCCACACACAAAACAATTCAATGACAAAGCAGTCGAGTGATATTTTAGGCTCCCAAGAGCAGAGATCAAATATTAGCTTATTTGTTTCACCCACCCCCAACCCTTTTTCTGTGGCCCAGGTCAGTTCCTCAGAGCAGTTCTGAATTTGCCTAGATGAGAGTCCAAGAGACTCCCAGGAAGCAGATCCACTTGCACTCGCAACTCTGTCTCACCAGGAACCAACCCAGCCTTTCCATTTCTTATTTCAAGCCTGGCAGCCTCAGGAAAGTAAACATCCCAGGGTTGAACACAACTTCCCAGGCTCTCACAGAAAAGTGCACTTCTGAAATTGCCAAAACTAAGCCATCATAACTCTGCTACGTTATGGATAAAACACAAACTGCCAGGTAAGAGGGGTCTTCAACTTTCAGTAACTTTCTTCTTGCAACTTATTCTTACTCAAACCATCTATGCCAGCATTCTTACCACCTCGGTGAGAGAGATGCTTTTTCCTGCCTGAGGCCAATCAGTCCTTCCACAGGTGCACTAGAGCCCAGCCCCTCATTACTTGCATTTGTCTCTTTTACCCTCTCCTTCTCTCATTGGCCTTTCTTGTTTATTTCATTTTATTTTATTTTATTTTAAATTTTATTTATTTATTTTTTCTTGTTTCAGAACCTTTATTTGTTTATTCACCCATTTTCATGGCCGGCTCAGCCCGCACAGAGGGCAGGGCTGGCACAGCATGTGGTGCCGGGGATCGAACCGCAGTCCCTGAAGCCGCCCAAGCTTTCCCAAGCAGGCGCTTTAGACCACTGAGCCATCCCGCCGGGCCCTCTTGTTTATTTTATTTATTTATTTATTTTTTAATGTTATGGCCGGCTCAGCCTGCTCTGGGGAAGGGGCTGGCGCAGCATGTGGTGCTGGGGATTGATCCGCGGTCCTTTGTGGTTGCCTAAGCTTGCTTAAGGAGATGCTTTAGACCACGGAGCCATCTCACCAGCCCGAGGCCTTTCTTGTTTATATATATATTTTTTTTTTGAGACAGCGTCTCGCTATGCAGTTGAGGCTGACCTTGAGCTCACTTTTGTAGCCCAGGCTGGTCTCGAACTCACACCAATCCTCCTGCCTCAGCCTCCCAAGTGCTGGGATTACAGGTGTGAGCCACCACACCCGGCTTCTTGTTTATATTTAAATGTAAGTTGCTATCATCTTAAAAGAATGAGCCAAGGAAAAACATTGGCATCTTGGATGGAAAGAAAGAAAAATGCAAAGAAAGATGGAGGGAAGAAAGGGAAAAAGCTAGCCTGTTGACTACCTTCTCAACTTTGTTTTATGCATCCCTGGACACTATCCATTTTTTTGTTTATACTTTAAGTTAAGCTTCCAATTAACCACCTTCTCACACTATTGCTGTCTAGTCCCTACTTGCATAGGAATATCACCACTGATTTAAGAAGAATCCTAAATCCAGGGGGTTTTTTTGTTTGTTTGTTTGTTTTTTGAGAGAGAGAGTTTCTATGTAGTATAGGTTGTCCATGTATTCAGTATGTAGCCCAGGCTGCCCTCCAACTCATGATGATCCTCCTGCCTCAGCCTCCCAGGTAATTACCCAGCATGGCTCCACCATATGGCACCCTTCTTTTTTTGTATCTCAGCTGATCTTTCTGTTGCATGTGCTTCTATTGAACATTCTCTCCATGTAACTTATCCTGCTTTGAGTTCATTGACCTCTAAACCATTTGAAAAATAACCTCTCCCTTCTCTTCATGATCCCTCATCTATTGACTCTTTAAATGATCTTCCTGGGGCCTGTGAGATAGCTCAGTGGACTAAAGTGCCTGCTTAGGCAAAACATGGGGACTGCAGTTTGATCCCCAGCACCATATGCCATGTCAGCCCTGTCCCCAGGGCAGCTGAGCTGGCCTGATTCCAGGCATGGTGCACATGCCTATAATACCAGCCCTGGGGAGGCTGAAAGCAGGAGGATCATCATGAGTCCAAATTGAGTGCTGAAACCCTATTAACACCCAAATACATTTTAAAATAATAATGCATAAATAATCTTCCTCAGGATGATTCCTGCAGGAATCTTCATACAGGAAGATTCTGTAACGGTACATTAACTTAACCAGATTTCATGTAGAGACAAGCAGATAAAAGGAGAGTTCTAGTAACTTTCATTACAACTTCTCTCTTGTCTCCTCCAGGAGTCTGACAGGAAAGCTCAGGGTTAGTTACTTTCTAGAATTGGTCCTGTGGTGGAATTATCCTGAGGTAGTCTTCCAGCTAATTACTTGAATCCACTTCCCTCTCTTTTTTTTTTAAAGAATTTTTTATTTTATTTATTATTTTTTCTTGTTTCAGATCTTTTGTTTGTTTATTTACTTATTTTTATGGCCGGCTCAGCCTGCCCTCAGGACAGGGCTGGCACAGCATGTGGTGCCGGGGATCGAACCACGGTCCCTGAAGCCGTCTAAGCTTTCCTACGCAGGCGTTTTAGACCACCGAGCCATCCTGCCGGGCCCCCACTTCCCTCTCAATTCAGAAAGCAATTTAATTTTCCTCTTATCAATATCACATCCATCTCCTCCATCCCGCTGACTCCTAGATCTATACCTCTGGTTCAGAACTCTCTCTGGAGCTCCAGAACCACACATTAACTAGACCCCTCCAAGTGAAATTCTGCTTCGTGCCACCAGCATCACTCTCTCAAACCTTTCTCTCCAGGTGCTTCCATTTCAGTAACCATATACACTGCAGGAGCCAGAGACCTGAGCCTTCCCTTGCCCTGCCAGGTTCTGAGAAGTGAAGATCAAAAATGGGGCATTTACCCCCTTAATATCTCCATGTCCATGTCCATGCTGGATGCTCCTTCTTATTTTCTGCCATAACTTCAAATTTCTTAACTCATCTAGATTCCTACTACAGCCTCCTCACTGAGACAGAAGAGTGTAGCATAAAATATAAAGGTGTGACATATGAAGTAAAACTATGTTTGCTTTTAATTATGACTACATATACATATGTGTGTACCATACAACACGAAAAATATCCATTATTGTGGGCCTCTCACAGCTCGTCTTGCCTTAGGGCTGGCCAAGTAGATGTCTAAGCTCTCTCTAAAGCCACCCATGGAATTGGATGCTTGATATTGGCAAGTCTGAATTAAGACACATTAGAAATGTGATTATACACTGGATTTCAGACTTAATATGATGAAACTAATGCAAAATACCTCCTTAGTAATTTTTGTATTAACTGCCCATTGACATGATAATATTGGAGATATACTGCATTAAATAAGAGACATTATTAAAATTAGTTTTGGTTGGAGTTGTTTTTTTAACTTTTGTTTGTTTATTTATTTATTTTTATGGCCAGCTCAGCCTGCCCTGAGGGCAGGGCTGGCGCAGCATGTGGTGCCGGGGATCTAACCGTGGTTCCTGCAGCTGCCTAAGCTTTCATAAGCAGGCGCTTTAGAACACTGAGCCATCCTGCCGGGCCCTGGAGTGTTTTTTCTAACTTTTTAAACTACTAGAAAATTTAAAACTATGTATGTGGGTCAAGTTTTGTTTCCCTAGCACAGCACTGATCTAGAGGCTGGAATACACCACTCACAAGGTGGGCTTCAGGGTCTCTCAAAAACACACTCACCCCATCTATGTCCCAAAATATGTTTGGGGTCAGCAAGTGGAATCTTTTATTCAAACACAAGAACTTGTTTTAAAGTGGGGATTAGGTTAACAGAGTCTTTCCTGCTGGCAAGTACTGTTCCTCAGTAGATAAAATACAGCCTTTAAGAAAATCCTTTATGTTAAAGTCAAACTTACAAAAAGGCTCTTGAGGGACTGCAGCATGTATGCATGCTTCCACACACCAAGTCTCTGCCTCCTATTAAATGGAAATGATCCTTAAGGGCAAGGGCTGTGGTTGGCTTTGTTGATTTCTCTGCACAGCTCCTGCTGCTTGGCTATGCTTGGCCACTGTTAACCACCTGGATCCTGCGCATCCTGTTGGTATGGCTTTGCAGGCACCTGAGCTTCCTCTTAGTTGCCTCCTAAAGCCCTGCGTCACTGAGTACTTTAAATCTCTTGCTGTCTGGATGATGACATATGCACCCTTTTGATTTCTGGATGTTCGAGCATCAAAATAAAGAAACTGCCTATCATGTATTTGACTTAGGTTTATTTCATTCATATGCAGTTTAGCATTAGGTAGTTGGGGGCTTGAAGGGACAGTGAGAGAGCAAACTTAAAAGAATGGGAGAAATTAGTTCACTGATTTCCATGCTCAATACACGTGACTTGTCAGTCTGCACAAAATGGATGTTGGATTTAGAGTGAAATCAGCAGGAATATGTCTAATAATAATCTTGGGCAGAGTTCCAGCTTACCACAGTAAGTGCCCAGGGAAGCTTGTGTTTGTTTATTTTCACCAATACAGCACATTAAGCATGTCTCACTTTGAAAATGCATGCTGCTCTAAGTGGTTAAAGAGATGGTGACACTAGGAAAGAAATGTCTGGAGATCCAGGCATCTTTCTAAATATCCGTGGGTGACCATCCTACATCATAACTGACATACTGCACCTTCGGCAAGACAGCAGTCTCCTGGCACTGCTCCCCTTTGAAGTAAAGCCCGAAATAAAGCCCTGCTAATGTGGCATATCGAACCAACCTTTTCCCCCCCTAGGCCTTCTCAGTTGATGTGTAGCACATCTATCTTCATGGAAGTGACTATTGCAGACTAGCATTACAACTTGCTTCTGACAGCAGAATGCATCCCTGGAAGAATTTGTCCAAGGTCATTAAACCAAATCCTGAAGCACATAGCTTTCACCAGTGGCTGGGCCTTGGTAGGGAGGACTTCCAGAACACCTGCTGGGGCCACAAAATTTATCTGTGCATTATCAGAGGGCTTGGTATCTACAAGGATGGTTCTTGCCCACAGGAGGCCCTCATCCCTTGGGAGGTATATCTCTAAGGAGAGCTGTTGCATCATATCACCCAAGGCTACTCAGCCTCTCTTCTTGACAGTCAAGCTTACAAGTTACCTCACATCATGTTTAAGGAGGAAAATATTAAAGAACTGAAAGTGAGGCAAGCATTAAGAATACACATTATAACAATGGAAGGAAGAGTTAGCAAAAACATCTCAAACAAGAGCACCCATGTTAAGGTGGTAAGGGTAATAAGGTTACATTCTTATCATGTAGACTATCATAAAACCTAAATAATTTTCTGGTATTACTTTTCTAATTTCTTTAGCAATGTTGTAGCATTCTGTATAGCCCTCTCTTGCGTATTCCTCCAATGGAGAATAAAGCAGTTGGGAAAGTTACTATTCCTCTTGCAAAAAACATGTGAAAACCCTTGAAACATGATTCAATCATATCTGTGTCATTATCAATTTGTTCTGTACAGGGATCGAAAATACCAATTGCTGGGCCCGGCAGGATGGCTCAGTGGTCCTAAGCACCCACTTAGGAAAGCTTAGGCAGCTGCAGGGACCGCGGTTCGATCCCCGGCACCACATGCTGTGCCAGCCCTGCCCTGGGGGTGGGCTGAGCCGGCCATAAAAAGAAATAAATAAACAAACAAAAGTTAAAAAAAAAAAGAAAATACCAATTGCTGTAGAACCCTGTTTTGGTTGTTCAGGGCTGCCAGCTTCCCCCTTTGTTTCAACAACTGGGAGAAGGATTCTGACAACCTGGAAAGCGTAATTGAGAAGTGACGCTTCCATTCTGAAGCAGGTTCCTTTCAAATCCTTCATGTACTTTCCGAAGTTAGCTATGTAACTCTATGGTCATAGCCTGCTAATGGCTGCAGTGCTACTGACTGACATGTGATCAGAAGTGGTATTTTGTGTGGTAGGAGCCACACAGAATCTATAGAATTTGAAAGACAAAGATCTGACAAATCTATAAGATCAACAGAAACTACTAACACCAGAAAAAAAGAAAGGCTAATTTCACATTTTCAGGGCCATTCACTCTCTTTAATCCACAAACTTTGTGAAGCAGTCAACATGAGCCTTAGTCATTAAAGTAAAATCACTAGCAATGGAAAGGTGATCTATGATGTGTAAATCTAAATGTGGAATACAAAAAAAAATATGGAATACAACTATCATGATCGAAATTTGCTAATAAGAGAAAAAGTGCTTCAGAAAATAAATAGTCGTTTATAAAATGGCTATAAACTCCTATTTAAGCAGAGTCAATTTCAGTAGCCCAGGACAACATAGACGAATTTTAATCAAAGTAGATCAAAGCAATTGCTTCAATGGTTCGACTTCTGTACATCCTCATCGTATCTGTGCTGTTGTATAACAGCAAACACACACACACACACACACACACACACACACACACACACACACACACACACTTTTAACCAGAGTGGCCAAAAAGAGGAAAAAAGCAGCATGTACTGAAAGTGTGTTGTAAGAGGACAGATCTTCCTTTTGAGGTGTACTGCTCTGAGTTCAATTCCTACCTCTGCCCTTTCCAAGCAATGTGACCCTTGAGGAAGTCACTGTCTATTTTTAAAATGGACAGGAAGTGAGGGTGTAAACTGTTTGCTTCACAAGATTCTTGGGAGTGACCACCTGGTTTGAGCTGTCCAAAGTGAAAAACTTGTACTTTCTTCCTTCGCTTGACTTTCTCTGCCCACCTCTCTCAAGCAGAAGCAACAAGGAGCAGAATAACTAAAAGGTAATAAGGGAGGGCCCCGCAGGATGGCTCAGTGGTCTAAAGCGCCTGCTTAGGAAAGCTTAGGCGGCTGCAGGGACCACGGTTCGATCCCTGGCACCTCGATCCCTGGCACCTCGTGCTGCGCCAGCCCTGCCCTCAGGGCAGGCTGGGCTGGCCGTAAAAATAAATAAACAAACAGACAAAAGTTCTGAAACAAGAAAAAAATAAAATAAAATAATTCAAAAAAAAGGTAACAAGGGAAGGACAAGAAAACACAGAGGTTGAAATGATACACCAGGGGCTGGGGAGATAGCTCCATGGCACAAGTGCCTGCTTGGCAAGTGCAAGGTCATGAGTTCAAACCCCAGTCCCGCCAAAAAAAAAAAAGGAAATGATACACCAGTGAGAGTTGGATGTTGCCTTTCTCCTGCCCTTTACATTTGTCACAAGTGTACATGATGCAAATTTGAACAACTGAGTTTATTTTAAAAATATATTCTGGCTGATCTTGTAATACACTCTCAGCACCCAATTTTTTCCATTGCTAAACCATGAGTTAAGTGACCAAAGGAATCTCTTAGTAACACACTTTTGCAGATAGTTTATATCCCATAAAAACATAATTGCTTCATTGTCCATTTCACTTAGTAACTGGTGAAGGTTTGTGAAGCAGTTAACATGAAACTACTATTTAAAAGCATGTTTCAAAAAACAGAAGTCTAGTGAATAAAAGCCCACAAGGCTCTAATATAACTTCTCTTGTTTTTCTGCGTTTTAGGAAATTGTTTTTAGCCTGCTTTAAACTCTTAGGGCCCTTATTAAGAAATAACAGTTTCTCAGTCCCCAGTACAACCCCCCCCCCAAAAAAAAGCAAAGAATTAACGGGTTCCTGACCCATTGGCTTTGAAAGCTGTAAACCCTCATTTTGGGAGTTCACAGAAAATTTTTTTCAAAGCCTCTTTCCAGGGTACAACTCCACAGCCAATCGAAATATTGCACCTTTCAGCTTGGAAGAAATTACTAAGAAAGGATAGCTGTAGCGAGTCTCTGGAGATTTGGGAAGGGGCTCAAAGATAGGTCTCCCCAGGTTCCATGGGACTTTGAGCCAAAGAAAGACCTACCACCCAGCTGGTGTTTTTGATTCTTTGAGGATACTTGCTGAAGTGGTAGAGAGGAACTTCCACATCTACCCAAGGGATTATGAGGAGTAACAGAGAAATTCATGTTTTGAGATACCAGGTACTGCGATAGAAGGAAGTGCTGAGTGTTCCGTTTCCACATTTTCTTTATTAAAAGCATGATCCCCATTAAAATAAATGTAGTCTCCCTGAATTTCCACTACCTGAATGAAAACCCTCAGAGCATACTCCGAAATTTTTTACAATTCATTTTAAATGCATGTTATTTCTAAATGTCTCATCAAAGACTTAGTTATTTACGTATTTCGAAAATGTCAACGTAATGGGGAAGTTTTACTTCCGTGTCGTTTTCATTTTCTCCAAAAGTGTCATTAGGCACAGGCTCACACACACACACACACACACACACACACACACACACACACACACAATCAGTTGAGGACTGAATCATTCCTGAACGAAAATTTTGAACTTAACGAGGGACTGCTTGCAAGCTTTGCGAAGAGAAAACCATTTTAAAAATGCACTGTAGGATTTTTACCTCCAGACAAGAATACACCTAAGAGGAAACAGGCCATCCCCTCCTCCCAAATCACAAACCCACAGCATATCCCAAGCAGCCAGTTTCCTATTTAGCCAATACAATAATGCTTTGTAAGCTGAGAGCAGCGCCCGGTATAGAAGCTAAGTGTAAACAGCTGAGGAGGATTAGGCGGTAGCTCCATTCTCATTTACATGAAAATCCTCTAAGCATCCTTTCCTCACTGGCTACGGGCGCATAAGGAACTCTTTTGTGCCATAGTCACGCATACATTTGCATCCTTTGTCTTTACTTACCAGTCGAGGCTGTGGGCATGTATGCTCTATTTCCTCCATGGTTTCTGAGGGAGGCTCATTGGAAAGGGATTTTGGGATACCTGTTTCTGACTCAGCATCAGTGGTAAGTACTGGCATGGCCAGTGACTGCTCCCTCCAGTCTATACCCTTTGGGAGTCTCCTCCCAGGCAGAGAATGTTTCTTTGTCACGTATTTTTCTCTTCTCTACCCATCCCCCTTCTTTTTCCCTTCTTTCCGTCTTGCCTGGGGGAAGCAAAGAGGTTAACCCCCACTCCCCCGCCCCTTTCTTTCTCGGAGAAGCCAAGAGGCAAGGCCTCAGTTTATCACTATAACAACCAGGCGGCACTGAAGAGGCTGGTGCGGGATACAGTATCCTCATTTGCATGGAGCGCGCTGGTTGGCTACTGTCATCATAGTACCACTCCGCTGGGGAGCGGCCGGACCCCATTGGCTGGCCAGCCGTACTCACGGGGGCCTTAACTTGCTGCTTTTGTTTCTTCTATTTAATACAGTTGCAAAGGTCTTGGTCTCTTTTGGGCAAGGGACCAGGGCTGCACCACCCAGATAAGATAAAAGCGCTTCCGGAGAGGCCCAGGACGTCTGGAGCAGAACTCCCCCAAAAAGGATTGTGTCCTGGCATGACTATATGATGCACTGTAGTATGAGTATTTGCCAAATAGGGGTTGCGCTAAAGACAAAGAAACTTTTAAACCCAAACCTAATTGCCAGCTGGTCTCCAGGTAGCTCTTAGGGACTTCACTGTGGGCACCTGAATGTTCTTTCCCTGGACTGCTAGCAACAGGAACGCTGGCAGATCCCCTGGGGCCTGATGAAGCCCTGGAGTCTGTCCCGGGGACTGCCCTAGGTGAAACTTTGAACGAGGTAGTTTGTCTTTGACCGACAGCTTCCCACCTCTGACTGCCCTCTCCGACTGCTTCCTCCTTTAGCCAGTTTCCCCTGCTTTTCACTGCATGGTTCCTGTTTCCTGCTCCCATTGCATAAGCACACAGCTGGCCCCAAACATCCACTTTTGAAGTGGAGCATTCTGAATATATACACCCAAAGGGCGGGCCAAATAGCTCAGCGGTTTAAAGGGCCTGCAAGCAGGCGCAGGGGCCAGGGGCCAGGGGCCAGGGGCCAGGGGCCAGGGGCTCAATCTCTGGTCCTGCTGTTCAGGCCTCGCCCCCCCCCGGGCAGACTGAGAGAGCAATTGAGACTGAGTGTGGTGGCCCTCGCCTGTAATCCCAGATCATGGGAAGATGTAAACAAGCAAATCACTGCGGAGTCTGATGTAGTAGTGAGACCCCAATACCCTGTAGACCTTTCCCTAAAATACAAAAAAAGCAGATATATACCCAAGTAAAAAACTTAAAAGAGGCTTGTAGTAAGAAAACTATAATCAGTAGTATTTTTAATTTTTTTTTTTTTTTTTTTTTTTTTTTTTTGCAGTGCTGGGGATTGAACTCAGGATCCTGAGCTTGCCAGGCAAACACTTATTCTACTGAACTATCTTAATCACTAGTATTTATTAAGCACAGACAGTGCTAAATTTTTAGTTAGATCTTGTTTAATTTTCATAAGAATGCAAAGAAGTGAATCTTATTATCCCTATTTTACAGATGAGGAAATTGCAGCTTAGAGTGACTACATAGGGTCTCCATAAATAATAGAGCTCACGTTTGAAGGATAAGGGCAGGGCATGGGTGAAGCAGGTGTAATAGCAAAACAGCCTAGACAGGAGTCCTCTTAAGGCAAGTTCTTAGGCTTCTAAATCTTTCATATTTATCTAGAGCTGTGGTTTTCTTTGAAGTATGGCCTGGGACCACCAGCCTCAACATCTGCATCATCAGGAAACTTGGTAGAAATGCAAATTGTCGACCCTCTACTAGACCCCAGGCCAGATTCAGCAGGTACTGGGTGGGCCTGGTACTTGAATTTTTAGTGAATTTCTAGGCAATGCTAATATTATAGGTTTGGTCACATTTTGAGAGCCAGTAGTTCAAACGACAAGATAAAACAAAACCAAAACCCCAACTCTCTCTAGCTTGCCCCCGCCTCCAAAAGAAATCTCAGATCCAGACTCGGCGCTTGGCTCCAGCGAAGAGGCTGCAGTATTTATGGGTTCGGGGTGATTCGAGCTCCCACCAGGATGATCGAGGTGGTTTGCAACGACCGCCTGGGGAAGAAAGTCCGCGTGAAGTGCAATACCGATGATACCATCGGGGACCTTAAGAAGCTGATCACGGCCCAAAGTGGCACCCGTTGGAACAAGATCATCCTTAAGAAGTGGTACACGGTTTTTAAGGACCACGTGGCTCTTGGGGACTATGAAATCCACGATGGAATGAACCTGGAGCTTTATTATCAATAAAGCAGGACTCCCCCACTTGCCCAGGACTCCTCCCACCTTCCCTCCTCTCACATTGCTCCGATGCCAGTTTTTAAAAACTCACATTAATAAAGACATAGAGCCGGGCGTGGTGGCTCACGCCTGTAATCCCAGCACTAGGGAGGCTGAGGCAGGAAGACTGGTGCAAGTTCAAGACCAGCCTGGGCTACAAAAGTGAGCTCAAGGCCAGCCTGAACTGCATAGTGAGACCCTGTCTCAAAAAGACAAAAAAGCCGGGCGTGGTGGTGCACGCCTGTAATCCCAGCACTCGGGAGGCTGAGGCAGGAGGAGGATCGGTGAGAGTTCGAGACCAGCCTGGGCTACAAAACTAAGCTCAAGACCAGCCTGCACTGTACAGCGAGACCCTGTCTCAAAAAGACAAATAAATAAATAAATAAATAAATCAAAAAGACAAAAAAAAAAAGACATAGATGGTGAAAAAAAAATGAAATCTCACTACTGATCTACAGGATGGTGAAGGACTTTAATTCCTAGCAATCTGGGGGATTGAGGCGGAAGAATCACAAGTTTGAGTCCAGCTTTGGCAATTTAGGAAGCCTTGTCTCAACATATCCAGGACTATAGCTCAATGCAAAGGCCCTAGGCTCATGCCTCAGTACCAGGGGAAAAAATCCTTTCTCAAATAAGCAGGGAGGGCTGGCCCTAACATAAGGGGAAAAAAACTACAACAGAGAATTGCATAATTTGACAGCTATACATCCTGAAACGTTAACCAGTACCATCTATACTCAACTAAATTCTACTGAGACAATTTATTGATGTTTCCATCCTCTGGAGAGGGACTATTTCCTTCCTTCCCTGTGTGCTTTCCTGGAAGCACAAAATGCCTCAAACTGTGTAGGGCTAATTAGCTCTTTGGAGTCGATCAATGTGAAAGAACAAAGCCTTGCCTTACATTTAAAAGCCCTTTTCTGTCCATGTTGAGTGAGATTTTTATTCTTTTTTTATTTTGTATGTTAGGGAAGGGTCTACAGGTTGTTCAGGGTCTTACTACTAGATGGGACTCATAGTGATCTGCCTGTTTACAGCCTCCCAAGAGTTGGCATTATAGTCGTGCACCACCACACTCAGTCTCCATTGTCCTCTCAGCACACCACCACAAGGGTGGGGCTGGCATGGCAGGCCCTGGAGATCGAACCCTGTGCCTCTGCATCTGCTTGCAGGTGCTTTAACCCTGTGAGCTATTTGGCCGGCACTGAGATTTTTATTTTAATCTCAGTATTTTCTTTGCCTTAGAGCAGTTGTTCTCAAAGTGTGACCCCTCAAGAGGCAGCAGCAGCCCTCAAAATTTGTTGGAAATTCTCATTCCCTAAGCCAAACCTTCAGAGTCAGAAACTGAGGTGGTAGAGCGCAAACATTTGTGTTTCGGAAGCATGCACCATGTGCTACAGTTTGAGAATCACTGCTTTAGAGTCATATCAGGAAGCTCCTTACTTTCCAATGTATTCTGAGTCACTGAGCATCCTGCTTGGTTTCTAATCAGTTCGTTAAATTGCTGCTTTCAACTAGGATACTCTCCTGATAACCTCCTTATTTAGCAGAGTTCAATGTCTAGCTGGCTTCTTGTGAAACTCTCCTGTCCCAGAGCCTGGAGTACCTACTTATACCCTTAGCCTCTTCTGGCTTAAAATGGGTAGATGCCTCCTTCCTCTTCTCCTCATCTTCTGTCCCATCAAACCAAGAAGCTGCCTCTGACTGGGATGCGTATGTTCATTGTGGCACCCATGTCCTTGAGTTTTGCAATTTAGATTTCTGTGTGAGCGTCAGCTCTTCAAAATACTTCTAAGTTCACTAATGCTGCCTCAGCCTAGTTTCAGGTTCCCTAAAGCCCAGTGGTTGAATGACCATACATCTTGCAGCCCCTGAGTAGACTCAAGTTCCACTTTAAGAGGAACCCTGATTTGATCCACCCATCTCAGAGACCAATTTTGTCTGATACTGCAACCTGATTCAGCAACATCTTAAAAATGCTTGAAAGAGTTATTTTAATTTGTACAATAAGCTGAGATTTCTACACTAGAGAATGAAATATTCCCTAACACTCTAGGGGGTATGAGGGGTGAAAGTAAAGGAGTAGCAGAAATGAGTTTATTGGGGTGATGGTATCATCCTATATCCTGATTATGATAATGGTTACATAAAATCTATGCATATATTAACATCATTGAAAACTGCATGAACCAGCTTGGTGATCCACACCTGTAATTTCAGAACTCTGGGAGGCTGAAGCAGAAAGGTCTCAAATTCAAGCACAGCTGAAAATTTAGAGACTTAGCGAAAGTATCTCAAAATATATATTTTTTAAACATGTAAAATGCTAGGGTGTACCTCAGTGCAAAGGCCCTGGGTTCAATCTCCAGTAATATAAATAAATGGGAATAGGGACGTAGCTCACAAGAAAAGCCTTGGGTTCAATCACCAGTACAAAAAACAAAAACAAAATAGCAACGAAAACTCCACAGGGAACGTTTGTCAGTATATGCTAACAACCCTTGGAATATCTGTACCCTTTATTCTAGGGATTTCAATTGAGATTTTACTAAAAGAAATAATCAGAAAAGCTCACAAATAATTGTGTATAAATATTCTTAATGCATAATTATTTACAAAAGGCAAAAAGATACCATTTACAACAGTAACAGGAATGATTTAAATTTTTAAAATCCACGTATAGTGTTATCCATGCTTTGAGCATGTTTTTGAAGAAATTCTAGGGCTGGCCAAATAGCTCAGCTTACTAAACCACCTGCTGAGGCAGATGCAGTGACCAGTTTCAGTCTTGTGCTGGCCCCGCCCCTCAAGCACATTGAGCCTACGACTGAGACTGGGCATGGCAGTGAGCATCTATAATGCCAGTGCCGGGAGGCTGAAAACAGGAGGCTCACTAGGAGTCCAGTCTGGGTAGTGAGACACTGTAGACCCTGTACTAAATACAGAAAAAAAAATATTCTGATATTATGGGAACATGTTAACATTATAATGTCAGGTGAGTAAAACATAGCAATAAATCTGTGAAAGTAGGACTAAATAATGTCAGTTGTAGGACTAAATAACGATCCTCTAAAAACTAGCCAAAGAGGCATTAAACAATAAAGAAATTTAGTCTTCTAAAAAAGTTGATCGCAATTATGTAGTTTGTACATTACTAGGGGGAAAAAAAGTACTAAAGGGAAACATCCCAAGGTGTTAATTCCAAAATCTTTAAAATCTGGTTTTCTTTTTTCATATTTTTTTGACTTTTATTTATTTATCTATTTTTTAAGAATTTTTTTTTCTTTTTTCAGAACTTTTGTTTATTTATTTATTTTTATAGCCAGCTCAGCCTGTCCTCAGGGCAGGGCTGACGCAGCATGTGGTGCCATGGATCGAACCACGGTCCCTACAGCCACCCAAGCTTTCCTAAGCAGGTGCTTTAGACCACTGAGCCATCCTGCCGGGCTCGACTTTTATTTATTTATTTGTGTGTGTGTGTGTGTGTGTGTGTGTGTGTGTGTGTGTGGCACCAGGGATCAAACTGAGGAACTTGTGCTTGCCAGGCAAGCACTTATTCCACTGAGTTATCTCCCTGGATTCTTTTTCATATTTTTCTGTCTGTAATGTGTATTTAAAAATGAGCCTGCATTACCTTTAGTAACAGAAATAAACAAAAATTAGCTTCCAAGTGAGAGGCATTCAAGGCTGTATGTTGTGTGCGGGAGAGGTAGGATTGGTTGGTACAGGAGCTGATAGAAAGGTCCTCATGGATCTCAGAGAGGAGAAACAGAAAACTGAGGGACACAGCTATGGCAGACACCTATCTCCAGTTAGCGGGAAAAATGCTTTGGAGGCTGGCTATTCCAAAAACCTCCAGGGAATGTTTGGGGACAAGGCTCCTGAGTTCTGTAATCTCACCACAAAGGGCATGCCTCCTGGGCGAGAGTGAACTCTTTCTTGTTAGATCAGTGCTGCCAGAACAAGACTATTGTTACTCTTTTTACCATTTCCTGAGTAACTTAGTTCCTTAGCACTATGATAAATAGTTAGCACAGATGTCTTGGACTCCCACACACCGCATCAGGTAGATATCAGCTGCCACACTTTTCAGAGAGAACTGAACCATAAAGATCTTCCTTTTGGGGCAAAAGACCCACAAATGGTATACTTCTTCCTACCAGCCATCTTCCTATAAATAGCATCAAGTTGTTGAAAATAAACCAGACATGATGGCACATGGCTGTCATTCTAGCACACTAGGAGGCTGAGGTGGGAATATTGCAAGTTCTAGTTCCACCTGAGCAACTTAGCAAGACCCTGTTTTGAGATAAAATAGAAAAGCTGGGATATAGCTGAGTACAAAAGCCCTAGTGTTATGGTTTATGTCTAGTTGTCCCCCCAAAGCCTCATGTAGTCATTGGGCAGGAACTTCTATAGATTGAGACTTGATCCATGATCCCTGGGATTATGTGTTTTAATACTGATGGGATTATTGGTCTGAGTAGGGCTGGGACTATGGGTGTGGTCTAGGGCGGATATCCTAAGGCAGAGAGCCTGATTGGAATATAAGGAGAGACAGACTAGAGCTGTAGCTGTTGCTCTGCTGCCGTGTTTGGTTGGCTGCCTCTGCCACCATTTTGTTGCTGTTCTGCTGCCATGAATTGGATGCTCTCTGCCCTGTTCCACTCAGCCTTGGGCCAGCTGAATATGGACTGAATCCTCCAGTAAGTGTGAGTTAATAAACCTTTCCTTCCTTCATCTTGAGTGTCAGATATTTGTCCCACCAATAAGTAAAAAGTAACTAAGACACCTAGCTTGTCTCTCTTGTCTGTCTGTCCCTCTGTCTGTCTCTCTCTGTCTATCTCTGTCTCTCTCTCTCTCTCTCTCTCTCTCTCTCTCTCTCTCTCTCTCACTCACACACACACACACACACTATTGAATATAACATTCCCAAAGGTCAACTAAGAAGAACTAAAATAACTTCTTTGGAGTGGCTGCTTTCTGACCCCTGCTCTACCAGTGTAGTCAATACCTGGCCTACTGGCACCTATCAGCACCTACAAATCTTTTTAAATTTTATTTATTTATTTTTTTTGCTGAACTGGGGATTGGACTCAGGTCCTTGCCCTTACAAGGTAAATGCTTGCACCTGCAAATCTTTGCTTTAGGGCTTCTCTGACACTGGAAGGCCCTGCCTTCCTACACCATACCAGAGGCAGAACTAAAGGACCCAAAGATCAGCAACTCACACTCCCAGGCATTCTCCACCAAAGCCTCAGTGTATGAATGCCACAACATTACCCCCAGCCCTCAGAAGGGATAATTCTGAACTGCATAGCCCAGTGCATTGAGCTCCCATTGCTGCAGTGATAGCTTGCAGGGTAGAGCGTCCTGTAGCAGCTGCCTGTTCCATCACCTCACATACCCATGTCTATTTTCTGTGATTGCCTCCCAAATAAGCTACTGAAATGTCAAGCCTTCTTTTAGGATTGGCTTCTGGTGGATCTCAAACCAAGGCACCATTCTGGGAACCCATCATAAAATTTATGGTTTTGGTTTTTCAGTACTGCTGGTTTGGTCCCAGAGCATTTCACTAAGGTACATTCCCAGCTACAAAGTTGGTCTGGCTGGCCTTGAATTTATCTTCCACCTCCTGCCTCAGCTTCCCAAATAGCTGTGATTAGAGGCATACAGCAACATTTTTTAACAAATGTATTTGGTTGTTACAGGATCTCACTCTGCAGCTCTGACTCGTGAACCTCCTGTTTTCAGCCTCCCCAGCACTGAGATTATAGGCATGTACCACCATGCCTGTATTCCGGCCGGCTCAGCCCACTTAGGGGTGGGGCTGGCGTGACATGTACTGCTAGGGATTAAACTGCAGTCCCTGTTCTTGCCTAAGCTTGACTAAGCAGGGACTTTAGTCCATTGAGCTGGCCCTGCAGCAGCATTTTAAAAAATCTAGAGGCCGGGCGTGGTGGTGCACGCCTGTAATGCCAGCACTCGTGAGGCTGAGGCAGGAGGATCAGTGCGAGTTCGAGACCAGCCTGGGCTACAAAAGTGAGCTCA